>CAUJGY010000197.1:0-68459 GCA_963170745.1 Phymatocera aterrima
TTTCGAGCATCTACAAACGAAACTGAAGGTACAAGAGACATTTGCAAGCGCCTTTATGGACTCTGGAGTTGAAGATCCGTCTTCGTATGAATTTTCGAGCAACTCCAAACGAAACTGCAGGTACAAGAGACATTTGCAAGCGCCTTTATGGACTCTGGAGTTGAAGATGTGTCTTCGTATGGATTTTCGAGCGACTCCAAACGAAACTGAAGGTACAAGAGACATTTGCAACCGCCGTTATGGACTCTGGAGTTGAAGATGTGTCTTCGTATGAATTTTCGAGCAACGACGAACGAAACTGAAGGTACAACAGACATTTGCAAGCGCCTTTATGGACTCTGGAGTTGAAGATGTGTCTTCGTATGAATTTTCGAACAACGACAAACGAAACTGAAGGTACAAGAGACATTTGCAAGCGCCTTTATGGACTCTGGAGTTGAAGATCCGTCTTCGTATGAATTTTCGAGCATCCACGAACGAAACTGAGGGTACGCGAGAGACAATTGCAAGCGCCTTTATGGACTCTGGAGTTGAAGATCCGTCTTCGTATGAATTTTCGAGCATCCACGAACGAAACTGAGGGTACGAGAGACGTTTGCAAGCGCCTTTATGGACTCTGGAATTGAAGATCCGTCTCCGTATAAATTTTCGAGCATCCACGAACCAAACTGAGGGTACGAGAGACATTTGCAAGCGCCTTTATGGACTCTGGAGGTGAAGATCCGTCTTCGTATGAATTTTCGAGCAACTCCAAACGAAGCTGAAGGCACAAGAGACATTTGCAAGCGCCTTTATGGACTCTGGAGTTGAAGATCCGTCTTCGTATGAAATTTCGAGCAACTCCGAACGAAACTGAAGGTACGAGAGACATTTGCAAGCGCCTTTATGGACTCTGGAGGTGAAGATCCGTCTTCGTATGAATTTTCAAGCATCCACGAACGAAACTGAGGGTACGAGAGACATTTGCAAACGATTTTATGGAATCTGAAGTTGAAGATCCGTCTTCGTATGAATTTTCGAGCATCCACGAACCAAACTGAGGGTACGAGAGACATTTGCAAGCGCCTTTATGGACTCTGGAGTTGAAGATCCGTCTTCGTATGAATTTTCGAGCAACTCCAAACGAAACTGAAGGTACAAGAGACATTTGCAAGCGCCTTTATGGACTTTGGAGTTGAAGATCCGTCTTCGTATGAATTTTCGAGCAACTCCAAACGAAACTGAAGGTACAAGAGACATTTGCAAGCGCCTTTATGGACTCTGGAGTTGAAGATCCGTCTTCGTATGAATTTTCGAGCAACTCCAAACGAAACTGAAGGTACAAGAGACATTTGCAAGCGCCTTTATGGACTCTGGAGTTGAAGATGTGTCTTCGTATGAATTTTCGAGCAACGACAAACGAAACTGAAGGTACAAGAGACATTTGCAAGCGCCTTCATGGACTCTGGAGTTGGAGATCCGTCTTCGTATGAATTTTCGAGCAACTTCAAACGGAACTGAAGGTACAAGAGACATTTGCAAGCGCCTTTATGGACTCTGGAGTTGAAGATCCGTCTTCGTATGAATTTTCGAGCATCTACAAACGAAACTGAAGGTACAAGAGACATTTGCAAGCGCCTTTATGGACTCTGGAGTTGAAGATCCGTCTTCGTATGAATTTTCGAGCATCTACAAACCAAACTGAGGGTACGAGAGACATTTGCGAATGATTTTATAGACTCTGGAGTTGAAGATCCGTCTTCGTATGAATTTTCGAGCAACTACAAACGAAACTGAAGGTACAAGAGACATTTGCAAGCGCCTTTATGGACTCTGGAGTTAAAGATCCGTCTTCGTATGAATTTTCGAGCAACTCCAAACGAAACTGAAGGTACAAGAGACATTTGCAAGCGCCTTTATGGACTCCGGAGTTGAAGATGTGTCTTCGTATGAATTTTCGAGCAACTCCAAACGAAACTGAAGGTACAAGAGACATTTGCAAGCGCCTTTATGGACTCTGGATTCGAAGATGTGTCTTCGTATGAATTTTCGAGCAATGACGAACGAAACTGAAGGTACAACAGACATTTGCAAGCGCCTTTATGGACTCTGGAGTTGAAGATGTGTCTTCGTATGAATTTTCGAGCAACGACAAACGAAACTGAAGGTACAAGAGACATTTGCAAGCGCCTTCATGGACTCTGGAGTTGGAGATCCGTCTTCGTATGAATTTTCGAGCAACTTCAAACGGAACTGAAGGTACAAGAGACATTTGCAAGCGCCTTTATGGACTCTGGAGTTGAAGATCCGTCTTCGTATGAATTTTCGAGCATCTACAAACGAAACTGAAGGTACAAGAGACATTTGCAAGCGCCTTTATGGACTCTGGAGTTGAAGATCCGTCTTCGTATGAATTTTCGAGCATCTACAAACCAAACTGAGGGTACGAGAGACATTTGCGAATGATTTTATGGACTCTGGAGTTGAAGATCCGTCTTCGTATGAATTTTCGAGCAACTACAAACGAAACTGAAGGTACAAGAGACATTTGCAAGCGCCTTTATGGACTCTGGAGTTGAAGATCCGTCTTCGTATGAATTTTCGAGCAACTCCAAACGAAAGTGAAGGTACAAGAGACATTTGCAAGCGCCTTTATGGACTCCGGAGTTGAAGATGTGTCTTCGTATGAATTTTCGAGCAACTCCAAACGAAACTGAAGGTACAAGAGACATTTGCAAGCGCCTTTATGGACTCTGGAGTTGAAGATGTGTCTTCGTATGAATTTTCGAGCAATGACGAACGAAACTGAAGGTACAACAGACATTCGCAAGCGCCTTTATGGACTCTGGAGTTGAAGATGTGTCTTCGTATGAATTTTCGAGCAACGACAAACGAAACTGAAGGTACAAGAGACATTTGCAAGCGCCTTCATGGACTCTGGAGTTGGAGATCCGTCTTCGTATGAATTTTCGAGCAACTTCAAACGGAACTGAAGGTACAAGAGACATTTGCAAGCGCCTTTATGGACTCTGGAGTTGAAGATCCGTCTTCGTATGAATTTTCGAGCATCTACAAACGAAACTGAAGGTACAAGAGACATTTGCAAGCGCCTTTATGGACTCTGGAGTTGAAGATCCGTCTTCGTATGAATTTTCGAGCATCTACAAACCAAACTGAGGGTACGAGAGACATTTGCGAATGATTTTATGGACTCTGGAGTTGAAGATCCGTCTTCGTATGAATTTTCGAGCAACTACAAACGAAACTGAAGGTACAAGAGACATTTGCAAGCGCCTTTATGGACTCTGGAGTTGAAGATCCGTCTTCGTATGAATTTCCGAGCAACTCCAAACGAAACTGAAGGTACAAGAGACATTTGCAAGCGCCTTTATGGACTCCGGAGTTGAAGATGTGTCTTCGTATGAATTTTCGAGCAACCCCAAACGAAACTGAAGGTACAAGAGACATTTGCAAGCGCCTTTATGGACTCTGGAGTTGAAGATGTGTCTTCGTATGAATTTTCGAGCAATGACGAACGAAACTGAAGGTACAACAGACATTTGCAAGCGCCTTTATGGACTCTGGAGTTGAAGATGTGTCTTCGTATGAATTTTCGAGCAACGACAAACGAAACTGAAGGTACAAGAGACATTTGCAAGCGCCTTCATGGACTCTGGAGTTGGAGATCCGTCTTCGTATGAATTTTCGAGCAACTTCAAACGGAACTGAAGGTACGAGAGACATTTGCAAGCGCCTTTATGGACTCTGGAGTTGAAGATCCGTCTTCGTATGAATTTTCGAGCATCTACAAACGAAACTGAAGGTACAAGAGACATTTGCAAGCGCCTTTATGGACTCTGGAGTTGAAGATCCGTCTTCGTATGAATTTTCGAGCATCTACAAACCAAACTGAGGGTACGAGAGACATTTGCGAATGATTTTATGGACTCTGGAGTTGAAGATCCGTCTTCGTATGAATTTTCGAGCAACTACAAACGAAACTGAAGGTACAAGAGACATTTGCAAGCGCCTTTATGGACTCTGGAGTTGAAGATCCGTCTTCGTATGAATTTTCGAGCAACTCCAAACGAAACTGAAGGTACAAGAGAAATTTGCAAGCGCCTTTATGGACTCCGGAGTTGAAGATGTGTCTTCGTATGAATTTTCGAGCAACTCCAAACGAAACTGAAGGTACAAGAGACATTTGCAAGCGCCTTTATGGACTCTGGAGTTGAAGATGTGTCTTCGTATGAATATTCGAGCAACGACAAACAAATCTGAAGGTACAAGAGACATTTGCAAGCGCCTTCATGGACTCTGGAGCTGGAGATCCGTCTTCGTATGAATTTTCGAGCAACTCCAAACGAAACTGAAGGTACAAGAGACATTTGCAAGCGCCTTTATGGACTCTGGAGTTGAAGATCCGTCTTCGTATGAATTTTCGAGCAACTCCAAACGAAACTGAAGGTACAAGAGACATTTGCAAGCGCCTTTATGGACTCTGGAGTTGAAGATGTGTCTTCGTATGAATTTTCGAGCAACTCCAAACGAAACTGAAGGTACAAGAGACATTTGCAAGCGCCTTTATGGACTCTGGAGTTGAAGATCCGTCTTCGTATGAATTTTCGAGCATCCACGAACGAAACTGAAGGTACAACAGACATTTGCAAGCGCCTTTATGGACTCTGAAGTTGAAGATGTGTCTTCGTATGAATTTTCGAGCAACGACGAACGAAACTGAAGGTACAACCGACATTTGCAAGCGCCTTTATGGACTCTGGAGTTGAAGATCCGTCTTCGTATGAATTTTCGAGCAACTCC
Organism: Phymatocera aterrima; assembly: GCA_963170745.1. NCBI lineage: Eukaryota > Metazoa > Arthropoda > Insecta > Hymenoptera > Tenthredinidae > Phymatocera > Phymatocera aterrima. The sequence continues at coordinate 4,801 of CAUJGY010000197.1, forward strand.
AAACGAAACTGAAGGTACAAGAGACATTTGCAAGCGCCTTTATGGACTCTGGAGTTGAAGATCCGTCTTCGTATGAATTTTCGAGCATCCACGAACGAAACTGAAGGTACAACAGACATTTGCAAGCGCCTTTATGGACTCTGAAGTTGAAGATGTGTCTTCGTATGAATTTTCGAGCAACGACGAACGAAACTGAAGGTACAACCGACATTTGCAAGCGCCTTTATGGACTCTGGAGTTGAAGATGTGTCTTCGTATGAATTTTCGAGCAACGACAAACGAAACTGAAGGTACAAGAGACATTTGCAAGCGCCTTCATGGACTCTGGAGTTGGAGATCCGTCTTCGTATGAATTTTCGAGCAACTCCAAACGGAACTGAAGGTACAAGAGACATTTGCAAGCGCCTTTATGGACTCTGGAGTTGAAGATCCGTCTTCGTATGAATTTTCGAGCATCTACAAACCAAACTGAGGGTACGAGGGACATTTGCGAATGATTTTATGGACTCTGGAGTTGAAGATCCGTCTCCGTATGAATTTTCGAGCATCCACGAACCAAACTGAGGGTACGAGAGACATTCGCAAGCGCCTTTATGGACTCTGGAGTTGAAGATGTGTCTTCGTATGAATTTTCGAGCAACTCCAAACGAAACTGAAGGTACAAGAGACATTTGCAAGCGCCTTTATGGACTCTGGAGTTGAAGATGTGCACCCGTATGAATTTTCGAGCAACGACGAACGAAACTGAAGGTACAACAGACATTTGCAAGCGCCTTTATGGACTCTGGAGTTGAAGATGTGTCTTCGTATGAATTTTCGAGCAACGACAAACGAAACTGAAGGTACAAGAGACATTTGCAAGCGCCTTTATGGACTCTGGAGTTGAAGATCCGTCTTCGTATGAATTTTCGAGCAACTCCAAACGAAACTGAAGGTACAAGAGACATTTGCAAGCGCCTTTATGGACTCTGGAGTTGAAGATCCGTCTTCGTATGAATTTTCGAGCAACTCCAAACGAAACTGAAGGTACAAGAGACATTTGCAAGCGCCTTTATGGACTCTGGAGTTGAAGTTCCGTCTTCGTATGAATTTTCGAGCGACTCCAAACGAAACTGAAGGTACAAGAGACATTTGCAAGCGCCTTCAAGGACTCTGGAGTTGAAGATCCGTCTTCGTATGAATTTCCGAGCAACTCCAAACGAAACTGAAGGTACAAGAGACATTTGCAAGCGCCTTTATGGACTCTGGAGTTGAAGATCCGTCTTCGTATGAATTTTCGAGCATCTACAACCGAAACTGAAGGTACAAGAGACATTTGCAAGCGCCTTTATGGACTCTGGAGTTGAAGATGTGTCTTCGTATGAATTTTCGAGCAACGACAAACGAAACTGAAGGTACAAGAGACATTTGCAAGCGCCTTTATGGACTCTGGAGTTGAAGATGTGTCTTCGTATGAATTTTCGAGCAACTCCAAACGAAACTGAAGGTACAAGAGACATTTGCAAGCGCCTTTATGGACTCTGGAGTTGAAGATGTGTCTTCGTATGAATTTTCGAGCAACGACGAACGAAACTGAAGGTACAACAGACATTTGCAAGCGCCTTTATGGACTCTGGAGTTGGAGATGTGTCTTCGTATGAATTTTCGAGCAACGACAAATGAATCTGAAGGTACAAGAGACATTTGCAAGCGCCTTCATGGACTCTGGAGTTGGAGATCCGTCTTCGTATGAATTTTCGAGCAACTCCAAACCAAACTGAAGGTACAAGAGACATTTGCAAGCGCCTTTATGGACTCTGGAGTTGAAGATCCGTCTTCGTATGAATTTTCGAGCAACTCCAAACGAAACTGAAGGAACAAGAGACATTTGCAAGCGACTTTATGGACTCTGGAGTTGAAGATGTGTCTTCGTATGAATTTTCGAGCAACTCCAAACGAAACTGAAGGTACAAGAGACATTTGCAAGCGCCTTTATGGACTCTGGAGTTGAAGATGTGTCTTCGTATGAATTTTCGAGCAACGACAAACGAAACTGAAGGTACAAGAGACATTTGCAAGCGCCTTTATGGACTCTGGAGTTGAAGATCCGTCTTCGTATGAATTTTCGAGCAACTCCAAACGAAACTGAAGGTACAAGAGACATTTGCAAGCGACTTTATGGACTCTGGAGTTGAAGATGTGTCTTCGTATGAATTTTCGAGCATCCACTAACGAAACTGAAGGTACAACAGACATTTGCAAGCGCCTTCATGGACTCTGGAGTCGGAGATCCGTCTTCGTATGAATTTTCGAGCAACTCCAAACGGAACTGAGGGTACAAGAGACATTTGCAAGCGCCTTTATGGACTCTGGAGTTGAAGATCCGTCTTCGTATGAATTTTCGAGCATCTACAAACGAAACTGAAGGTACAAGAGACATTTGCAAGCGCCTTTATGGACTCTGGAGTTGAAGATCCGTCTTCGTATGAATTTTCGAGCATCCACGAACGAAACTGAGGGTACGAGAGACGTTTGCAAGCGCCTTTATGGACTCTGGAGTTGAAGATCCGTCTCCGTATGAATTTTCGAGCATCCACGAACCAAACTGAGGGTACGAGAGACATTTGCAAGCGCCTCTATGGAATCTTGAGTTGAAGATCCGTCTTCGTATGAATTTTCGAGCAACGACAAACGAAACTGAAGGTACAAGAGACATTTGCAAGCGCCTTTACGGACTCTGGAGATGAAGATTCGTCTTCGTATGAATTTTCGAGCATCCACGAACGAAACTGAGGGTACGAGAGACATTTGCAAGCGCCTCTATGGACTCTTGAGTTGGAGATCCGTCTTCGTATGAATTTTCGAGCAACTCCAAACGAAACTGAAGGTACAAGAGACATTTGCAAGCGACTTTATGGACTCTGGAGTTGAAGATGTGTCTTCGTATGAATTTTCGAGCAACGACAAACGAAACTGAAGGTACAAGAGACATTTGCAAGCGCCTTTACGGACTCTGGAGATGAAGATTCGTCTTCGTATGAATTTTCGAGCATCCACGAACGAAACTGAGGGTACGAGAGACATTTGCAAGCGCCTCTATGGACTCTTGAGTTGAAGATCCGTCTTCGTATGAATTTTCGAGCAACTCCAAACGAAACTGAAGGTACAAGAGACATTTGCAAGCGCCTTTATGGACTCTGGAGTTGAAGTTCCGTCTTCGTATGAATTTTCGAGCGACTCCAAACGAAACTGAAGGTACAAGAGACATTTGCAAGCGCCTTTAAGGACTCTGGAGTTGAAGATCCGTCTTCGTATGAATTTTCGAGCATCTACAAACCAAACTGAGGGTACGAGAGACATTTGCGAATGATTTTATGGACTCTGGAGTTGAAGATCCGTCTTCGTATGAATTTCCGAGCAACTACAAACGAAACTGAAGGTACAACAGACATTTGCAAGCGCCTTTATGGAATCTGGAGTTTAAGATGTGTCTTCGTATGAATTTTCGAGCAACGACAAACAAAACTGAAGGAACAAGAGACATTTGCAAGCGCCTTTATGGACTCTGGAGTTGAAGATCCGTCTTCGTATGATTCTTCGAGCATCTACAAACGAAACTGAAGGTACAAGAGACATTTGCAAGCGCCTTTATGGACTCTGGAGTTGGAGATCCGTCTTCGTATGAATTTTCGAGCATCTACAAACCAAACTGAGGGTACGAGAGACAATTGCAAGCGGCTTTATGGACTCTGGAGTTGAAGATCCGTCTTCGTATGAATTTTCGAGCATCCACGAACGAAACTGAGGGTACGAGAGACGTTTGCAAGCGCCTTTACGGACTCTGAAGTTCAAGATCCGTCTCCGTATGAATTTTCGAGCATCCACGAACCAAACTGAGGGTACGAGAGACATTTGCAAGCGCCTTTATGGACTCTGAAGGTGAAGATCCGTCTTCGTATGAATTTTCGAGCAACTCCAAACGAAACTGAAGGTACAAGAGACATTTGCAAGCGATTTTATGGACTCTGGAGTTGAAGATCCGTCTTCGTATGAATTTTCGAGCATCCACGAACGAATCTGAGGGTACGAGAGACATTTGCAAACGATTTTATGGAATCTGAAGTTGAAGATCCGTCTCCGTATGAATTTTCGAGCATCCACGAACGAAACTGGAGGTACGAGAGACATTTGCAAGCGCCTTTATGGAATCTGGAGTTTAAGATGTGTCTTCGTATGAATTTTCGAGCAACCACAAACAAAACTGAAGGAACAAGAGACATTTGCAAGCGCCTTTATGGACTCTGGAGTTGAAGATCCGTCTTCGTATGATTCTTCGAGCATCTACAAACGAAACTGAAGGTACAAGAGACATTTGCAAGCGCCTTTATGGACTCTGGAGTTGGAGATCCGTCTTCGTATGAATTTTCGAGCATCTACAAACCAAACTGAGGGTACGAGAGACAATTGCAAGCGGCTTTATGGACTCTGGAGTTGAAGATCCGTCTTCGTATGAATTTTCGAGCATCCACGAACGAAACTGAGGGTACGAGAGACATTTGCAAACGATTTTATGGAATCTGAAGTTGAAGATCCGTCTCCGTATGAATTTTCGAGCATCCACGAACCAAACTGAGGGTACGAGAGACATTTGCAAGCGCCTTTATGGACTCTGGAGTTGAAGATGTGTCTTCGTATGAATTTTCGAGCAACTCCAAACGAAACTGAAGGTACAAGAGACATTTGCAAGCGCCTTTATGGACTCTGGAGTTGAAGATGTGCACCCGTATGAATTTTCGAGCAACGACGAACGAAACTGAAGGTACAACAGACATTTGCAAGCGCCTTTATGGACTCTGGAGTTGAAGATGTGTCTTCGTATGAATTTTCGAGCAACGACAAACGAAACTGAAGGTACAAGAGACATTTGCAAGCGCCTTTATGGACTCTGGAGTTGAAGATCCGTCTTCGTATGAATTTCCGAGCAACTCCAAACGAAACTGAAGGTACAAGAGACATTTGCAAGCGCCTTTATGGACTCTGGAGTTGAAGATCCGTCTTCGTATGAATTTTCGAGCAACTCCAAACGAAACTGAAGGTACAAGAGACATTTGCAAGCGCCTTTATGGACTCTGGAGTTGAAGTTCCGTCTTCGTATGAATTTTCGAGCGACTCCAAACGAAACTGAAGGTACAAGAGACATTTGCAAGCGCCTTTAAGGACTCTGGAGTTGAAGATCCGTCTTCGTATGAATTTCCGAGCAACTCCAAACGAAACTGAAGGTACAAGAGACATTTGCAAGCGCCTTTATGGACTCTGGAGTTGAAGATCCGTCTTCGTATGAATTTTCGAGCATCTACAACCGAAACTGAAGGTACAAGAGACATTTGCAAGCGCCTTTATGGACTCTGGAGTTGAAGATCCGTCTTCGTATGAATTTTCGAGCAACGACAAACGAAACTGAAGGTACAAGAGACATTTGCAAGCGCCTTTATGGACTCTGGAGTTGAAGATGTGTCTTCGTATGAATTTTCGAGCAACTCCAAACGAAACTGAAGGTACAAGAGACATTTGCAAGCGCCTTTATGGACTCTGGAGTTGAAGATGTGTCTTCGTATGAATTTTCGAGCAACGACAAACGAAACTGAAGGTACAAGAGACATTTGCAAGCGCCTTTATGGACTCTGGAGTTGAAGATCCGTCTTCGTATGAATTTTCGAGCATCCACGAACGAAACTGGGGGTACGAGAGACATTTGCAAACGATTTTATGGAATCTGAAGTTGAAGATCCGTCTCCGTATGAATTTTCGAGCATCCACGAACGAAACTGGAGGTACGAGAGACATTTGCAAGCGCCTTTATGGAATCTGGAGTTTAAGATGTGTCTTCGTATGAATTTTCGAGCAACCACAAACAAAACTGAAGGAACAAGAGACATTTGCAAGCGCCTTTATGGACTCTGGAGTTGAAGATCCGTCTTCGTATGATTCTTCGAGCATCTACAAACGAAACTGAAGGTACAAGAGACATTTGCAAGCGCCTTTATGGACTCTGGAGTTGGAGATCCGTCTTCGTATGAATTTTCGAGCATCTACAAACCAAACTGAGGGTACGAGAGACAATTGCAAGCGGCTTTATGGACTCTGGAGTTGAAGATCCGTCTTCGTATGAATTTTCGAGCATCCACGAACGAAACTGAGGGTACGAGAGACATTTGCAAACGATTTTATGGAATCTGAAGTTGAAGATCCGTCTCCGTATGAATTTTCGAGCATCCACGAACCAAACTGAGGGTACGAGAGACATTTGCAAGCGCCTTTATGGACTCTGGAGTTGAAGATGTGTCTTCGTATGAATTTTCGAGCAACTCCAAACGAAACTGAAGGTACAAGAGACATTTGCAAGCGCCTTTATGGACTCTGGAGTTGAAGATGTGCACCCGTATGAATTTTCGAGCAACGACGAACGAAACTGAAGGTACAACAGACATTTGCAAGCGCCTTTATGGACTCTGGAGTTGAAGATGTGTCTTCGTATGAATTTTCGAGCAACGACAAACGAAACTGAAGGTACAAGAGACATTTGCAAGCGCCTTTATGGACTCTGGAGTTGAAGATCCGTCTTCGTATGAATTTTCGAGCAACTCCAAACGAAACTGAAGGTACAAGAGACATTTGCAAGCGCCTTTATGGACTCTGGAGTTGAAGATCCGTCTTCGTATGAATTTTCGAGCAACTCCAAACGAAACTGAAGGTACAAGAGACATTTGCAAGCGCCTTTATGGACTCTGGAGTTGAAGTTCCGTCTTCGTATGAATTTTCGAGCGACTCCAAACGAAACTGAAGGTACAAGAGACATTTGCAAGCGCCTTTAAGGACTCTGGAGTTGAAGATCCGTCTTCGTATGAATTTCCGAGCAACTCCAAACGAAACTGAAGGTACAAGAGACATTTGCAAGCGCCTTTATGGACTCTGGAGTTGAAGATCCGTCTTCGTATGAATTTTCGAGCATCTACAACCGAAACTGAAGGTACAAGAGACATTTGCAAGCGCCTTTATGGACTCTGGAGTTGAAGATCCGTCTTCGTATGAATTTTCGAGCAACGACAAACGAAACTGAAGGTACAAGAGACATTTGCAAGCGCCTTTATGGACTCTGGAGTTGAAGATGTGTCTTCGTATGAATTTTCGAGCAACTCCAAACGAAACTGAAGGTACAAGAGACATTTGCAAGCGCCTTTATGGACTCTGGAGTTGAAGATGTGTCTTCGTATGAATTTTCGAGCAACGACGAACGGAACTGAAGGTACAACAGACATTTGCAAGCGCCTTTATGGACTCTGGAGTTGGAGATGTGTCTTCGTATGAATTTTCGAGCAACGACAAATGAATCTGAAGGTACAAGAGACATTTGCAAGCGCCTTCATGGACTCTGGACTTGGAGATCCGTCTTCGTATGAATTTTCGAGCAACTCCAAACCAAACTGAAGGTACAAGAGACATTTGCAAGCGCCTTTATGGACTCTGGAGTTGAAGATCCGTCTTCGTATGAATTTTCGAGCAACTCCAAACGAAACTGAAGGAACAAGAGACATTTGCAAGCGACTTTATGGACTCTGGAGTTGAAGATGTGTCTTCGTATGAATTTTCGAGCAACTCCAAACGAAACTGAAGGTACAAGAGACATTTGCAAGCGCCTTTATGGACTCTGGAGTTGAAGATGTGTCTTCGTCTGAATTTTCGAGCAACGACAAACGAAACTGAAGGTACAAGAGACATTTGCAAGCGCCTTTATGGACTCTGGAGTTGAAGATCCGTCTTCGTATGAATTTTCGAGCAACTCCAAACGAAACTGAAGGTACAAGAGACATTTGCAAGCGACTTTATGGACTCTGGAGTTGAAGATGTGTCTTCGTATGAATTTTCGAGCATCCACTAACGAAACTGAAGGTACAACAGACATTTGCAAGCGCCTTCATGGACTCTGGAGTTGGAGATCCGTCTTCGTATGAATTTTCGAGCAACTCCAAACGGAACTGAAGGTACAAGAGACATTTGCAAGCGCCTTTATGGACTCTGGAGTTGAAGATCCGTCTTCGTATGAATTTTCGAGCATCTACAAACGAAACTGAAGGTACAAGAGACATTTGCAAGCGCCTTTATGGACTCTGGAGTTGAAGATCCGTCTTCGTATGAATTTTCGAGCATCCACGAACGAAACTGAGGGTACGAGAGACGTTTGCAAGCGCCTTTATGGACTCTGGAGTTGAAGATCCGTCTCCGTATGAATTTTCGAGCATCCACGAACCAAACTGAGGGTACGAGAGACATTTGCAAGCGCCTCTATGGAATCTTGAGTTGAAGATCCGTCTTCGTATGAATTTTCGAGCAACGACAAACGAAACTGAAGGTACAAGAGACATTTGCAAGCGCCTTTACGGACTCTGGAGATGAAGATTCGTCTTCGTATGAATTTTCGAGCATCCACGAACGAAACTGAGGGTACGAGAGACATTTGCAAGCGCCTCTATGGACTCTTGAGTTGGAGATCCGTCTTCGTATGAATTTTCGAGCAACTCCAAACGAAACTGAAGGTACAAGAGACATTTGCAAGCGACTTTATGGACTCTGGAGTTGAAGATGTGTCTTCGTATGAATTTTCGAGCAACGACAAACGAAACTGAAGGTACAAGAGACATTTGCAAGCGCCTTTACGGACTCTGGAGATGAAGATTCGTCTTCGTATGAATTTTCGAGCATCCACGAACGAAACTGAGGGTACGAGAGACATTTGCAAGCGCCTCTATGGACTCTTGAGTTGAAGATCCGTCTTCGTATGAACTTTCGAGCAACTCCAAACGAAACTGAAGGTACAAGAGACATTTGCAAGCGCCTTTATGGACTCTGGAGTTGAAGATCCGTCTTCGTATGAATTTTCGTGCATCCACGAACGAAACTGAGGGTACGAGAGACATTTGCAAACGATTTTATGGAATCTGAAGTTGAAGATCCGTCTTCGTATGAATTTTCGAGCATCCACGAACCAAACTGAGGGTACTAGAGACATTTGCAAACGATTTTATGGAATCTGAAGTTGAAGATCCGTCTTCGTATGAATTTTCGAGCATCCACGAACGAAACTGAGGGTACGAGAGACATTTGCAAACGATTTCATGGAATCTGAAGTTGAAGATCCGTCTTCGTATGAATTTTCGAGCATCCACGAACCAAACTGAGGGTACGAGAGACATTTGCACGCGCCTTTATGGACTCTGGAGGTGAAGATCCGTCTTCGTATGAATTTGCGAGCATCCACGAACGAAACTGAGGGTACGAGAGACATTTGCAAGCGCCTTTATGAAATCTGAAGTCGAAGATCCGTCTTCGTATGAATTTTCGAGCATCCACGAACCAAACTGAGGGTACGAGAGACATTTGCAAGCGCCTTTATGGACTCTGGAGGTGAAGATCCGTCTTCGTATGAATTTTCGAGCATCCACGAACCAAACTGAGGGTACGAGAGACATTTGCAAGCGCCTTCATGGACTCTGGAGGTGAAGATCCGTCTTCGTGTGAATTTTCGACCATCTACAAACGAAACTGAAGGTACAAGAGACATTTGCAAGCGCCTTTATGGACTCTGGAGTTGAAGATCCGTCTTCGTTTGAATTTTCGAGCATCCACGAACGAAACTGAGTGTACGAGAGACATTTGCAAGCGCCTCTATGGACTCTGGAGTTGAAGATCCGTCTTCGTATGAATTTTCGAGCAACTCCAAACGAAACTGAAGGTACAAGAGACATTTGCAAGCGCCTTTATGGACTCTGGAGTTGAAGATCCGTCTTCGTATGAATTTTCGAGCATCCACGAACGAAACTGAGGGTACGAGAGACATTTGCAAACGATTTCATGGAATCTGAAGTTGAAGATCCGTCTTCGTATGAATTTTCGAGCATCCACGAACCAAACTGAGGGTACGAGAGACATTTGCAAGCGCCTTTATGGACTCTGGAGGTGAAGATCCGTCTTCGTATGAATTTTCGAGCATCCACGAACCAAACTGAGGGTACGAGAGACATTTGCAAGCGCCTCTATGGACTCTGGAGTTGAAGATCCGTCTTCGTATGAATTTTCGAGCAACTCCAAACGAAACTGAAGGTACAAGAGACATTTGCAAGCGCCTTTATGGACTCTGTAGTTGAAGATCCGTCTTCGTATGAATTTTCGAGCATCCACGAACCAAACTGAGGGTACGAGAGACATTTGCAAGCGCCTTCATGGACTCTGGAGGTGAAGATCCGTCTTCGTATGAATTTTCGAGCATCCACGAACCAAACTGAGGGTACGAGAGACATTTGCAAGCGCCTTTATGGACTCTGGAGGTGAAGATCCGTCTTCGTATGAATTTTCGAGCATCCACGAACCAAACTGAGGGTACGAGACACATTTGCAAACGATTTCATGGAATTTGAAGTTGAAGATCCGTCTTCGTATGAATTTTCGAGCATCCATGAACCAAACTGAGGGTACGAGAGACATTTGCAAGCGCCTTTATGGTCTCTGGAGGTGAAGATCCGTCTTCGTATGAATTTTCGAGCATCCACGAACGAAACTGAGGGTACGAGAGACATTTGCAAGCGCCTCTATGGAATCTGAAGTTGAAGATCCGTCTTCGTATAAATTTTCGAGCATCTACAACCGAAACTGAAGGTACAAGAGACATTTGCAAGCGCCTCTATGGACTCTGGAGTTGAAGATCCGTCTTCGTATGAATTTTCGAGCCACGACAAACGAAACTGAAGGTACAAGAGACATTTGCAAGCGCCTCTATGGACTCTGGAGTTGAAGATCCGTCTTCGTATGAATTTTCGAGCCACGACAAACGAAACTGAAGGTACAAGAGACATTTGCAAGCGCCTTTATGGACTCTGGAGTTGAAGATGTGTCTTCGTATGAATTTTCGAGCAACTCCAAACGAAACTGAAGGTACAAGAGACATTTGCAAGCGCCTTTATGGACTCTGGAGTTGAAGATGTGTCTTCGTATGAATTTTCGAGCAACGACGAACGAAACTGAAGGTACAAGAGACATTTGCAAGCGCCTTCATGGAATCTGAAGTTGAAGATCCGTCTTCGTATGAATTTTCGAGCATCCACGAACGAAACTGAGGGTACGAGAGACATTTGCAAACGATTTCATGGAATCTGAAGTTGAAGATCCGTCTTCGTATGAATTTTCGAGCATCCACGAACCAAACTGAGGGTACGAGAGACATTTGCAAGCGCCTTTATGGACTCTGGAGGTGAAGATCCGTCTTCGTATGAATTTTCGAGCATCCACGAACCAAACTGAGGGTACGAGACATTTGCAAACGATTTTATGGAATCTGAAGTTGAAGATCCGTCTTCGTATGAATTTTCGAGCATCCACGAACCAAACTGAGGGTACGAGAGACATTCGCAAGCGCCTTTATGGACTCTGGAGGTGAAGATCCGTCTTCGTATGAATTTTCGAGCATCCACGAACCAAACTGAGGGTACGAGAGACATTTGCAAGCGCCTTTATGGACTCTGGAGGTGAAGATCCGTCTTCGTATGAATTTTCGAGCATCCACGAACCAAACTGAGGGTACGAGAGACATTTGCAAACGATTTTATGGAATCTGAAGTTGAAGATCCGTCTTCGTATGAATTTTCGAGCATCCACGAACCAAACTGAGGGTACGAGAGACATTTGCAAGCGCCTTTATGGACTCTGGAGGTGAAGATCCGTCTTCGTATGAATTTTCGAGCATCCACGAACCAAACTGAGGGTACGAGAGACATTTGCAAGCGCCTTTATGGACTCTGGAGGTGAAGATCCGTCTTCGTATGAATTTTCGAGCATCCACGAACCAAACTGAGGGTACGAGAGACATTTGCAAACGATTTCATGGAATTTGAAGTTGAAGATCCGTCTTCGTATGAATTTTCGAGCATCCACGAACCAAACTGAGGGTACGAGAGACATTTGCAAGCGCCTCTATGGACTCTGGAGTTGAAGATCCGTCTTCGTATGAATTTTCGAGCAACGACAAACGTAACTGAAGGTACAAGAGACATTTGCAAGCGCCTTTATGGACTCTGGAGTTGAAGATGTGTCTTCGTATGAATTTTCGAGCAACGACAAACGAAACTGAAGGTACAAGAGACATTTGCAAGCGCCTTTATGGACTCTGGAGTTGAAGATGTGTCGCCGTATGAATTTTCGAGCAACGACAAACGAAACTGAAGGTACAAGAGACATTTGCAAGCGCCTTTATGGACTCTGGAGTTGAAGATCTGTCTTCGTATGAATTTTCGAGCATCTACAACCGAAACTGAAGGTACAAGAGACATTTGCAAGCGCCTCTATGGACTCTGGAGTTGAAGATCCGTCTTCGTATGAATTTTCGAGCAACGACAAACGAAACTGAAGGTACAAGAGACATTTGCAAGCGCCTTTATGGACTCTGGAGTTGAAGATGTGTCTTCGTATGAATTTTCGAGCAACTCTAAACGAAACTGAAGGTACAAGAGACATTTGCAAGCGCCTTTATGGACTCTGGAGTTGAAGATGTGTCTTCGTATGAATTTTCGAGCAACGACGAACGAAACTGAAGGTACAACAGACATTTGCAAGCGCCTTTATGGACTCTGGAGTTGAAGATGTGTCTTCGTATGAATTTTCGAGCAACGACAAACGAAACTGAAGGTACAAGAGACATTTGCAAGCGCCTTTATGGACTCTGGAGTTGAGGATCCGTCTTCGTATGAATTTTCGAGCAACTCCAAACGAAACTGAAGGTACAAGAGACATTTGCAAGCGCCTTTATGGACTCTGGAGTTGAAGATCCGTCTTCGTATGAATTTTCGAGCAACGACAAACGAAACTGAAGGTACAAGAGACATTTGCAAGCGCCTTCATGGACTCTGGAGTTGAAGATCCGTCTTCGTATGAATTTTCGAGCATCTACAAACGGAACTGAAGGTACAAGAGACATTTGCAAGCGCCTCTATGGACTCTGGAGTTGAAGATCCGTCTTCGTATGAATTTTCGAGCAACTCCAAACGAAACTGAAGGTACAAGAGACATTTGCAAGCGCCTTTATGGACTCTGGAGTTGAAGATCCGTCTTCGTATGAATTTTCGAGCGACTCCAAACGAAACTGAAGGTACAAGAGACATTTGCAAGCGCCTTTATGGACTCTGGAGTTGAAGATCCGTCTTCGTATGAATTTTCGAGCAACTCCAAACGAAACTGAAGGTACAAAAGACATTTGCAAGCGCCTTTATGGACTCTGGAGTTGAAGATCCGTCTTCGTATGAATTTTCGAGCAACTCCAAACGAAACTGAAGGTATAAGAGACATTTGCAAGCGCCTTTATGGACTCTGGAGTTGAAGATCCGTCTTCGTATGAATTTTCGAGCAACGACAAACGAAACTGAAGGTACAAGAGACATTTGCAAGCGCCTTTATGGACTCTGGAGTTGAAGATGTGTCTTCGAATGAATTTTCGAGCAACTCCAAACGAAACTGAAGGTACAAGAGACATTTGCAAGCGCCTTTATGGACTCTGGAGTTGAAGATGTGTCTTCGTATGAATTTTCGAGCAACGACAAACGAAACTGAAGGTACAAGAGACATTTGCAAGCGCCTTCATGGACTCTGGAGTCGGAGATCCGTCTTCGTATGAATTTTCGAGCGACTCCAAACGAAACTGAAGGTACAAGAGACATTTGCAAGCGCCTTTATGGACTCTGGAGTTGAAGATCCGTCTTCGTATGAATTTTCGAGCAACGACAAACGAAACTGAAGGTACAAGAGACATTTGCAAGCGCCTTTATGGACTCTGGAGTTGAAGATCTGTCTTCGTATGAATTTTCGAGCATCTACAACCGAAACTGAAGGTACAAGAGACATTTGCAAGCGCCTCTATGGACTCTGGAGTTGAAGATCCGTCTTCGTATGAATTTTCGAGCAACGACAAACGAAACTGAAGGTACAAGAGACATTTGCAAGCGCCTTTATGGACTCTGGAGTTGAAGATGTGTCTTCGTATGAATTTTCGAGCAACTCCAAACGAAACTGAAGGTACAAGAGACATTTGCAAGCGCCTTTATGGACTCTGGAGTTGAAGATGTGTCTTCGTATGAATTTTCGAGCAACGATGAACGAAACTGAAGGTACAACAGACATTTGCAAGCGCCTTTATGGACTCTGGAGTTGAAGATGTGTCTTCGTATGAATTTTCGAGCAACGACAAACGAAACTGAAGGTACAAGAGACATTTGCAAGCGCCTTTATGGACTCTGGAGTTGAAGATCCGTCTTCGTATGAATTTTCGAGCCACGACAAACGAAACTGAAGGTACAAGAGACATTTGCAAGCGCCTCTATGGACTCTGGAGTTGAAGATCCGTCTTCGTATGAATTTTCGAGCCACGACAAACGAAACTGAAGGTACAAGAGACATTTGCAAGCGCCTTTATGGACTCTGGAGTTGAAGATGTGTCTTCGTATGAATTTTCGAGCAACTCCAAACGAAACTGAAGGTACAAGAGACATTTGCAAGCGCCTTTATGGACTCTGGAGTTGAAGATGTGTCTTCGTATGAATTTTCGAGCAACGACGAACGAAACTGAAGGTACAAGAGACATTTGCAAGCGCCTTCATGGAATCTGAAGTTGAAGATCCGTCTTCGTATGAATTTTCGAGCATCCACGAACGAAACTGAGGGTACGAGAGACATTTGCAAACGATTTCATGGAATCTGAAGTTGAAGATCCGTCTTCGTATGAATTTTCGAGCATCCACGAACCAAACTGAGGGTACGAGAGACATTTGCAAACGATTTCATGGAATTTGAAGTTGAAGATCCGTCTTCGTATGAATTTTCGAGCATCCACGAACCAAACTGAGGGTACGAGAGACATTTGCAAGCGCCTCTATGGACTCTGGAGTTGAAGATCCGTCTTCGTATGAATTTTCGAGCAACGACAAACGAAACTGAAGGTACAAGAGACATTTGCAAGCGCCTTTATGGACTCTGGAGTTGAAGATGTGTCTTCGTATGAATTTTCGAGCAACGACAAACGAAACTGAAGGTACAAGAGACATTTGCAAGCGCCTTCATGGACTCTGGAGTCGGAGATCCGTCTTCGTATGAATTTCCGAGCAACTCCAAACGAAACTGAAGGTACAAGAGACATTTGCAAGCGCCTTTATGGACTCTGGAGTTGAAGATCCGTCTTCGTATGAATTTTCGAGCAACGACAAACGAAACTGAAGGTACAAGAGACATTTGCAAGCGCCTTTATGGACTCTGGAGTTGAAGATCTGTCTTCGTATGAATTTTCGAGCATCTACAACCGAAACTGAAGGTACAAGAGACATTTGCAAGCGCCTCTATGGACTCTGGAGTTGAGGATCCGTCTTCGTATGAATTTTCGAGCAACGACAAACGAAACTGAAGGTACAAGAGACATTTGCAAGCGCCTCTATGGACTCTGGAGTTGAAGATGTGTCTTCGTATGAATTTTCGAGCAACTCTAAACGAAACTGAAGGTACAAGAGACATTTGCAAGCGCCTTTATGGACTCTGGAGTTGAAGATGTGTCTTCGTATGAATTTTCGAGCAACGACGAACGAAACTGAAGGTACAACAGACATTTGCAAGCGCCTTTATGGACTCTGGAGTTGAAGATGTGTCTTCGTATGAATTTTCGAGCAACGACAAACGAAACTGAAGGTACAAGAGACATTTGCAAGCGCCTTTATGGACTCTGGAGTTGAGGATCCGTCTTCGTATGAATTTTCGAGCAACTCCAAACGAAACTGAAGGTACAAGAGACATTTGCAAGCGCCTTTATGGACTCTGGAGTTGAAGATCCGTCTTCGTATGAATTTTCGAGCAACGACAAACGAAACTGAAGGTACAAGAGACATTTGCAAGCGCCTTCATGGACTCTGGAGTTGAAGATCCGTCTTCGTATGAATTTTCGAGCATCTACAAACGGAACTGAAGGTACAAGAGACATTTGCAAGCGCCTTTATGGACTCTGGAGTTGAAGTTCCGTCTTCGTATGAATTTTCGAGCAACTCCAAACGAAACTGAAGGTACAAGAGACATTTGCAAGCGCCTTTATGGACTCTGGAGTTGAAGATCCGTCTTCGTATGAATTTTCGAGCAACTCCAAACGAAACTGAAGGTACAAAAGACATTTGCAAGCGCCTTTATGGACTCTGGAGTTGAAGATCCGTCTTCGTATGAATTTTCGAGCAACTCCAAACGAAACTGAAGGTACAAGAGACATTTGCAAGCGCCTTTATGGACTCTGGAGTTGAAGATGTGTCTTCGTATGAATTTTCGAGCAACGACAAACGAAACTGAAGGTACAAGAGACATTTGCAAGCGCCTTCATGGACTCTGGAGTCGGAGATCCGTCTTCGTATGAATTTTCGAGCAACTCCAAACGAAACTGAAGGTACAAGAGACATTTGCAAGCGCCTTTATGGACTCTGGAGTTGAAGATCCGTCTTCGTATGAATTTTCGAGCAACTCCGAACGAAACTGAAGGTACAAGAGACATTTGCAAGCGCCTTTATGGACTCTGGAGTTGAAGATGTGTCTTCGTATGAATTTTCGAGCAACGACAAACGAAACTGAAGGTACAAGAGACATTTGCACGCGCCTTTATGGACTCTGGAGTTGAAGATCCGTCTTCGTATGAATTTTCGAGCAACTCCAAACGAAACTGAAGGTACAAGAGACATTTGCAAGCGCCTTTATGGACTCTGGAGTTGAAGATGTGTCTTCGTATGAATTTTCGAGCAACGACGAACGAAACTGAAGGTACAACAGACATTTGCAAGCGCCTTTATGGACTCTGGAGTTGAAGATGTGTCTTCGTATGAATTTTCGAGCAACGACAAACGAAACTGAAGGTACAAGAGACATTTGCAAGCGCCTTCATGGACTCTGGAGTTGGAGATCCGTCTTCGTATGAATTTTCGAGCAACTCCAAACGAAACTGAAGGTACAAGAGACATTTGCAAGCGCCTTTATGGACTCTGGAGTTGAAGATCCGTTTTCGTATGAATTTTCGAGCATCTACAACCGGAACTGAAGGTACAAGAGACATTTGCAAGCGCCTTTATGGACACTGGAGTTGAAGATCCGTCTTCGTATGAATTTTCGAGCAACGACAAACGAAACTGAAGGTACAAGAGACATTTGCAAGCGCCTTTATGGACTCTGGAGTTGAAGATGTGTCTTCGTATGAATTTTCGAGCAACTCCAAACGAAACTGAAGGTACAAGAGACATTTGCGAGCGACTTTATGGACTCTGGAGTTGAGGATGTGTCTTCGTATGAATTTTCGAGCATCCACGAACGAAACTGAAGGTACAACAGACATTTGCAAGCGCCTTTATGGACTCTGGAGTTGAAGATGTGTCTTCGTATGAATTTTCGAGCAACGACGAACGAAACTGAAGGTACAACAGACATTTGCAAGCGCCTTTATGGACTCTGGAGTTGAAGATGTGTCTTCGTATGAATTTTCGAGCAACGACAAACGAAACTGAAGGTACAAGAGACATTTGCAAGCGCCTTCATGGACTCTGGAGTTGGAGATCCGTCCTCGTATGAATTTTCGAGCAACTCCAAACGGAACTGAAGGTACAAGAGACATTTGCAAGCGCCTTTATGGACTCTGGAGTTGAAGATCCGTCTTCGTATGAATTTTCGAGCATCTACAAACGAAACTGAAGGTACAAGAGACATTTGCAAGCGCCTTTATGGACTCTGGAGTTCAAGATCCGTCTTCGTATGAATTTTTGAGCATCCACGAACGAAACTGAGGGTACGAGAGACGTTTGCAAGCGCCTTTATGGACTCTGGAGTTGAAGATCCGTCTCCGTATGAATTTTCGAGCATCCACGAACCAAACTGAGGGTACGAGAGACATTTGCAAGCGCCTTCATGGACTCTGGAGGTGAAGATCCGTCTTCGTATGAATTTTCAAGCAACTCCAAACGAAATTGAAGGTACAACAGACATTTGCAAGCGCCTTTATGGACTCTGGAGTTGAAGATGTGTCTTCGTATGAATTTTCGAGCAACGACAAACGAAACTGAAGGTACAAGAGACATTTGCAAGCGCCTTCATGGACTCTGGAGTTGGAGATCCGTCTTCGTATGAATTTTCGAGCAACTCCAAACGAAACTGAAGGTACAAGAGACATTTGCAAGCGCCTTTATGGACTCTGGAGTTGAAGATCCGTCTTCGTATGAATTTTCGAGCATCTACAACCGAAACTGAAGGTACAAGAGACATTTGCAAGCGCCTTTATGGACTCTGGAGTTGAAGATCCGTCTTCGTATGAATTTTCGAGCAACGACAAACGAAACTGAAGGTACAAGAGACATTTGCAAGCGCCTTTATGGACTCTGGAGTTGAAGATCCGTCTTCGTATGAATTTTCGAGCGACTCCAAACGAAACTGAAGGTACAAGAGACATTTGCAAGCGCCTTTATGGACTCTGGAGTTGAAGATCCGTCTTCGTATGAATTTTCGAGCAACTCCAAACGAAACTGAAGGTACAAAAGACATTTGCAAGCGCCTTTATGGACTCTGGAGTTGAAGATCCGTCTTCGTATGAATTTTCGAGCAACTCCAAACGAAACTGAAGGTACAAGAGACATTTGCAAGCGCCTTTATGGACTCTGGAGTTGAAGATGTGTCTTCGTATGAATTTTCGAGCAACGACAAACGAAACTGAAGGTACAAGAGACATTTGCAAGCGCCTTCATGGACTCTGGAGTCGGAGATCCGTCTTCGTATGAATTTTCGAGCAACTCCAAACGAAACTGAAGGTACAAGAGACATTTGCAAGCGCCTTTATGGACTCTGGAGTTGAAGATCCGTCTTCGTATGAATTTTCGAGCAACTCCGAACGAAACTGAAGGTACAAGAGACATTTGCAAGCGCCTTTATGGACTCTGGAGTTGAAGATGTGTCTTCGTATGAATTTTCGAGCAACGGCAAACGAAACTGAAGGTACAAGAGACATTTGCACGCGCCTTTATGGACTCTGGAGTTGAAGATCCGTCTTCGTATGAATTTTCGAGCAACTCCAAACGAAACTGAAGGTACAAGAGACATTTGCAAGCGCCTTTATGGACTCTGGAGTTGAAGATGTGTCTTCGTATGAATTTTCGAGCAACGACGAACGAAACTGAAGGTACAACAGACATTTGCAAGCGCCTTTATGGACTCTGGAGTTGAAGATGTGTCTTCGTATGAATTTTCGAGCAACGACAAACGAAACTGAAGGTACAAGAGACATTTGCAAGCGCCTTCATGGACTCTGGAGTTGGAGATCCGTCTTCGTATGAATTTTCGAGCAACTCCAAACGAAACTGAAGGTACAAGAGACATTTGCAAGCGCCTTTATGGACTCTGGAGTTGAAGATCCGTTTTCGTATGAATTTTCGAGCATCTACAACCGAAACTGAAGGTACAAGAGACATTTGCAAGCGCCTTTATGGACACTGGAGTTGAAGATCCGTCTTCGTATGAATTTTCGAGCAACGACAAACGAAACTGAAGGTACAAGAGACATTTGCAAGCGCCTTTATGGACTCTGGAGTTGAAGATGTGTCTTCGTATGAATTTTCGAGCAACTCCAAACGAAACTGAAGGTACAAGAGACATTTGCGAGCGACTTTATGGACTCTGGAGTTGAGGATGTGTCTTCGTATGAATTTTCGAGCATCCACGAACGAAACTGAAGGTACAACAGACATTTGCAAGCGCCTTTATGGACTCTGGAGTTGAAGATGTGTCTTCGTATGAATTTTCGAGCAACGACGAACGAAACTGAAGGTACAACAGACATTTGCAAGCGCCTTTATGGACTCTGGAGTTGAAGATGTGTCTTCGTATGAATTTTCGAGCAACGACAAACGAAACTGAAGGTACAAGAGACATTTGCAAGCGCCTTCATGGACTCTGGAGTTGGAGATCCGTCCTCGTATGAATTTTCGAGCAACTCCAAACGGAACTGAAGGTACAAGAGACATTTGCAAGCGCCTTTATGGACTCTGGAGTTGAAGATCCGTCTTCGTATGAATTTTCGAGCATCTACAAACGAAACTGAAGGTACAAGAGACATTTGCAAGCGCCTTTATGGACTCTGGAGTTCAAGATCCGTCTTCGTATGAATTTTTGAGCATCCACGAACGAAACTGAGGGTACGAGAGACGTTTGCAAGCGCCTTTATGGACTCTGGAGTTGAAGATCCGTCTCCGTATGAATTTTCGAGCATCCACGAACCAAACTGAGGGTACGAGAGACATTTGCAAGCGCCTTCATGGACTCTGGAGGTGAAGATCCGTTTTCGTATGAATTTTCAAGCAACTCCAAACGAAATTGAAGGTACAACAGACATTTGCAAGCGCCTTTATGGACTCTGGAGTTGAAGATGTGTCTTCGTATGAATTTTCGAGCAACGACAAACGAAACTGAAGGTACAAGAGACATTTGCAAGCGCCTTCATGGACTCTGGAGTTGGAGATCCGTCTTCGTATGAATTTTCGAGCAACTCCAAACGAAACTGAAGGTACAAGAGACATTTGCAAGCGCCTTTATGGACTCTGGAGTTGAAGATCCGTCTTCGTATGAATTTTCGAGCATCTACAACCGAAACTGAAGGTACAAGAGACATTTGCAAGCGCCTTTATGGACTCTGGAGTTCAAGATCCGTCTTCGTATGAATTTTTGAGCATCCACGAACGAAACTGAGGGTACGAGAGACGTTTGCAAGCGCCTTTATGGACTCTGGAGTTGAAGATCCGTCTCCGTATGAATTTTCGAGCATCCACGAACCAAACTGAGGGTACGAGAGACATTTGCAAGCGCCTTCATGGACTCTGGAGGTGAAGATCCGTCTTCGTATGAATTTTCAAGCAACTCCAAACGAAATTGAAGGTACAACAGACATTTGCAAGCGCCTTTATGGACTCTGGAGTTGAAGATGTGTCTTCGTATGAATTTTCGAGCAACGACAAACGAAACTGAAGGTACAAGAGACATTTGCAAGCGCCTTCATGGACTCTGGAGTTGGAGATCCGTCTTCGTATGAATTTTCGAGCCACGACAAACGAAACTGAAGGTACAAGAGACATTTGCAAGCGCCTCTATGGACTCTGGAGTTGAAGATCCGTCTTCGTATGAATTTTCGAGCCACGACAAACGAAACTGAAGGTACAAGAGACATTTGCAAGCGCCTTTATGGACTCTGGAGTTGAAGATGTGTCTTCGTATGAATTTTCGAGCAACGACGAACGAAACTGAAGGTACAACAGACATTTGCAAGCGCCTTTATGGACTCTGGAGTTGAAGATGTGTCTTCGTATGAATTTTCGAGCAACGACAAACGAAACTGAAGGTACAAGAGACATTTGCAAGCGCCTTCATGGACTCTGGAGTTGGAGATCCGTCCTCGTATGAATTTTCGAGCAACTCCAAACGGAACTGAAGGTACAAGAGACATTTGCAAGCGCCTTTATGGACTCTGGAGTTGAAGATCCGTCTTCGTATGAATTTTCGAGCATCTACAAACGAAACTGAAGGTACAAGAGACATTTGCAAGCGCCTTTATGGACTCTGGAGTTCAAGATCCGTCTTCGTATGAATTTTTGAGCATCCACGAACGAAACTGAGGGTACGAGAGACGTTTGCAAGCGCCTTTATGGACTCTGGAGTTGAAGATCCGTCTCCGTATGAATTTTCGAGCATCCACGAACCAAACTGAGGGTACGAGAGACATTTGCAAGCGCCTTCATGGAC
Organism: Phymatocera aterrima; assembly: GCA_963170745.1. Classification (NCBI taxonomy): domain Eukaryota; kingdom Metazoa; phylum Arthropoda; class Insecta; order Hymenoptera; family Tenthredinidae; genus Phymatocera; species Phymatocera aterrima. Next base: position 26,650 of record CAUJGY010000197.1, read on the forward strand.
TCTGGAGGTGAAGATCCGTCTTCGTATGAATTTTCAAGCAACTCCAAACGAAATTGAAGGTACAACAGACATTTGCAAGCGCCTTTATGGACTCTGGAGTTGAAGATGTGTCTTCGTATGAATTTTCGAGCAACGACAAACGAAACTGAAGGTACAAGAGTCATTTGCAAGCGCCTTCATGGACTCTGGAGTTGGAGATCCGTCTTCGTATGAATTTTCGAGCAACTCCAAACGAAACTGAAGGTACAAGAGACATTTGCAAGCGCCTTTATGGACTCTGGAGTTGAAGATCCGTCTTCGTATGAATTTTCGAGCATCTACAACCGAAACTGAAGGTACAAGAGACATTTGCAAGCGCCTTTATGGACTCTGGAGTTGAAGATCCGTCTTCGTATGAATTTTCGAGCAACGACAAACGAAACTGAAGGTACAAGAGACATTTGCAAGCGCCTTTATGGACTCTGGAGTTGAAGATCCGTCTTCGTATGAATTTTCGAGCGACTCCAAACGAAACTGAAGGTACAAGAGACATTTGCAAGCGCCTTTATGGACTCTGGAGTTGAAGATCCGTCTTCGTATGAATTTTCGAGCAACTCCAAACGAAACTGAAGGTACAAAAGACATTTGCAAGCGCCTTTATGGACTCTGGAGTTGAAGATCCGTCTTCGTATGAATTTTCGAGCAACTCCAAACGAAACTGAAGGTACAAGAGACATTTGCAAGCGCCTTTATGGACTCTGGAGTTGAAGATGTGTCTTCGTATGAATTTTCGAGCAACGACAAACGAAACTGAAGGTACAAGAGACATTTGCAAGCGCCTTCATGGACTCTGGAGTCGGAGATCCGTCTTCGTATGAATTTTCGAGCAACTCCAAACGAAACTGAAGGTACAAGAGACATTTGCAAGCGCCTTTATGGACTCTGGAGTTGAAGATCCGTCTTCGTATGAATTTTCGAGCAACTCCGAACGAAACTGAAGGTACAAGAGACATTTGCAAGCGCCTTTATGGACTCTGGAGTTGAAGATGTGTCTTCGTATGAATTTTCGAGCAACGACAAACGAAACTGAAGGTACAAGAGACATTTGCACGCGCCTTTATGGACTCTGGAGTTGAAGATCCGTCTTCGTATGAATTTTCGAGCAACTCCAAACGAAACTGAAGGTACAAGAGACATTTGCAAGCGCCTTTATGGACTCTGGAGTTGAAGATGTGTCTTCGTATGAATTTTCGAGCAACGACGTACGAAACTGAAGGTACAACAGACATTTGCAAGCGCCTTTATGGACTCTGGAGTTGAAGATGTGTCTTCGTATGAATTTTCGAGCAACGACAAACGAAACTGAAGGTACAAGAGACATTTGCAAGCGCCTTCATGGACTCTGGAGTTGGAGATCCGTCTTCGTATGAATTTTCGAGCAACTCCAAACGAAACTGAAGGTACAAGAGACATTTGCAAGCGCCTTTATGGACTCTGGAGTTGAAGATCCGTTTTCGTATGAATTTTCGAGCATCTACAACCGAAACTGAAGGTACAAGAGACATTTGCAAGCGCCTTTATGGACACTGGAGTTGAAGATCCGTCTTCGTATGAATTTTCGAGCAACGACAAACGAAACTGAAGGTACAAGAGACATTTGCAAGCGCCTTTATGGACTCTGGAGTTGAAGATGTGTCTTCGTATGAATTTTCGAGCAACTCGAAACGAAACTGAAGGTACAAGAGACATTTGCGAGCGACTTTATGGACTCTGGAGTTGAGGATGTGTCTTCGTATGAATTTTCGAGCATCCACGAACGAAACTGAAGGTACAACAGACATTTGCAAGCGCCTTTATGGACTCTGGAGTTGAAGATGTGTCTTCGTATGAATTTTCGAGCAACGACGAACGAAACTGAAGGTACAACAGACATTTGCAAGCGCCTTTATGGACTCTGGAGTTGAAGATGTGTCTTCGTATGAATTTTCGAGCAACGACAAACGAAACTGAAGGTACAAGAGACATTTGCAAGCGCCTTCATGGACTCTGGAGTTGGAGATCCGTCCTCGTATGAATTTTCGAGCAACTCCAAACGGAACTGAAGGTACAACAGACATTTGCAAGCGCCTTTATGGACTCTGGAGTTGAAGATCCGTCTTCGTATGAATTTTCGAGCATCTACAAACGAAACTGAAGGTACAAGAGACATTTGCAAGCGCCTTTATGGACTCTGGAGTTCAAGATCCGTCTTCGTATGAATTTTTGAGCATCCACGAACGAAACTGAGGGTACGAGAGACGTTTGCAAGCGCCTTTATGGACTCTGGAGTTGAAGATCCGTCTCCGTATGAATTTTCGAGCATCCACGAACCAAACTGAGGGTACGAGAGACATTTGCAAGCGCCTTCATGGACTCTGGAGGTGAAGATCCGTCTTCGTATGAATTTTCAAGCAACTCCAAACGAAATTGAAGGTACAACAGACATTTGCAAGCGCCTTTATGGACTCTGGAGTTGAAGATGTGTCTTCGTATGAATTTTCGAGCAACGACAAACGAAACTGAAGGTACAAGAGACATTTGCAAGCGCCTTCATGGACTCTGGAGTTGGAGATCCGTCTTCGTATGAATTTTCGAGCAACTCCAAACGAAACTGAAGGTACAAGAGACATTTGCAAGCGCCTTTATGGACTCTGGAGTTGAAGATCCGTCTTCGTATGAATTTTCGAGCATCTACAACCGAAACTGAAGGTACAAGAGACATTTGCAAGCGCCTTTATGGACTCTGGAGTTGAAGATCCGTCTTCGTATGAATTTTCGAGCAACGACAAACGAAACTGAAGGTACAAGAGACATTTGCAAGCGCCTTTATGGACTCTGGAGTTGAAGATGTGTCTTCGTATGAATTTTCGAGCAACTCCAAACGAAACTGAAGGTACAAGAGACATTTGCAAGCGCCTTTATGGACTCTGGAGTTGAAGATGTGTCTTCGTATGAATTTTCGAGCAACGACAAACGAAACTGAAGGTACAAGAGACATTTGCAAGCGCCTTCATGGACTCTGGAGTTGGAGATCCGTCTTCGTATGAATTTTCGAGCAACTCCAAACGAAACTGAAGGTACAAGAGACATTTGCAAGCGCCTTTATGGACTCTGGAGTTGAAGATCCGTCTTCGTATGAATTTTCGAGCATCTACAACCGAAACTGAAGGTACAAGAGACATTTGCAAGCGCCTTTATGGACTCTGGAGTTGAAGATCCGTCTTCGTATGAATTTTCGAGCAACGACAAACGAAACTGAAGGTACAAGAGACATTTGCAAGCGCCTTTATGGACTCTGGAGTTGAAGATGTGTCTTCGTATGAATTTTCGAGCAACGACGAACGAAACTGAAGGTACAACAGACATTTGCAAGCGCCTTTATGGACTCTGGAGTTGAAGATGTGTCTTCGTATGAATTTTCGAGCAACTCCAAACGAAACTGAAGGTACAAGAGACATTTGCAAGCGCCTTCATGGACTCTGGAGTTGAAGATGTGTCTTCGTATGAATTTTCGAGCAACGACAAACGAAACTGAAGTTACAAGAGACATTCGCAAGCGCCTTCATGGACTCTGGAGTTGGAGATCCGTCTTCGTATGAATTTTCGAGCAACTCCAAACGAAACTGGAGGTACAAGAGACATTTGCAAGCGCCTTTGTGGACTCTGGAGTTGAAGATGTGTCTTCGTATGAATTTTCGAGCAACGATGAACGAAACTGAAGGTACAACAGACATTTGCAAGCGCCTTTATGGACTCTGGAGTTGAAGATGTGTCTTCGTATGAATTTTCGAGCAACGACAAACGAAACTGAAGGTACAAGAGACATTTGCAAGCGCCTTTATGGACTCTGGAGTTGAAGATCCGTCTTCGTATGAATTTTCGAGCCACGACAAACGAAACTGAAGGTACAAGAGACATTTGCAAGCGCCTCTATGGACTCTGGAGTTGAAGATCCGTCTTCGTATGAATTTTCGAGCCACGACAAACGAAACTGAAGGTACAAGAGACATTTGCAAGCGCCTTTATGGACTCTGGAGTTGAAGATGAGTCTTCGTATGAATTTTCGAGCAACTCCAAACGAAACTGAAGGTACAAGAGACATTTGCAAGCGCCTTTATGGACTCTGGAGTTGAAGATGTGTCTTCGTATGAATTTTCGAGCAACGACGAACGAAACTGAAGGTACAAGAGACATTTGCAAGCGCCTTCATGGAATCTGAAGTTGAAGATCCGTCTTCGTATGAATTTTCGAGCATCCACGAACGAAACTGAGGGTACGAGAGACATTTGCAAACGATTTCATGGAATCTGAAGTTGAAGATCCGTCTTCGTATGAATTTTCGAGCATCCACGAACCAAACTGAGGGTACGAGAGACATTTGCAAACGATTTCATGGAATTTGAAGTTGAAGATCCGTCTTCGTATGAATTTTCGAGCATCCACGAACCAAACTGAGGGTACGAGAGACATTTGCAAGCGCCTCTATGGACTCTGGAGTTGAAGATCCGTCTTCGTATGAATTTTCGAGCAACGACAAACGAAACTGAAGGTACAAGAGACATTTGCAAGCGCCTTTATGGACTCTGGAGTTGAAGATGTGTCTTCGTATGAATTTTCGAGCAACGACAAACGAAACTGAAGGTACAAGAGACATTTGCAAGCGCCTTCATGGACTCTGGAGTCGGAGATCCGTCTTCGTATGAATTTCCGAGCAACTCCAAACGAAACTGAAGGTACAAGAGACATTTGCAAGCGCCTTTATGGACTCTGGAGTTGAAGATCCGTCTTCGTATGAATTTTCGAGCAACGACAAACGAAACTGAAGGTACAAGAGACATTTGCAAGCGCCTTTATGGACTCTGGAGTTGAAGATCTGTCTTCGTATGAATTTTCGAGCATCTACAACCGAAACTGAAGGTACAAGAGACATTTGCAAGCGCCTCTATGGACTCTGGAGTTGAAGATCCGTCTTCGTATGAATTTTCGAGCAACGACAAACGAAACTGAAGGTACAAGAGACATTTGCAAGCGCCTCTATGGACTCTGGAGTTGAAGATGTGTCTTCGTATGAATTTTCGAGCAACTCTAAACGAAACTGAAGGTACAAGAGACATTTGCAAGCGCCTTTATGGACTCTGGAGTTGAAGATGTGTCTTCGTATGAATTTTCGAGCAACGACGAACGAAACTGAAGGTACAACAGACATTTGCAAGCGCCTTTATGGACTCTGGAGTTGAAGATGTGTCTTCGTATGAATTTTCGAGCAACGACAAACGAAACTGAAGGTACAAGAGACATTTGCAAGCGCCTTTATGGACTCTGGAGTTGAGGATCCGTCTTCGTATGAATTTTCGAGCAACTCCAAACGAAACTGAAGGTACAAGAGACATTTGCAAGCGCCTTTATGGACTCTGGAGTTGAAGATCCGTCTTCGTATGAATTTTCGAGCAACGACAAACGAAACTGAAGGTACAAGAGACATTTGCAAGCGCCTTCATGGACTCTGGAGTTGAAGATCCGTCTTCGTATGAATTTTCGAGCATCTACAAACGGAACTGAAGGTACAAGAGACATTTGCAAGCGCCTTTATGGACTCTGGAGTTGAAGATCCGTCTTCGTATGAATTTTCGAGCAACTCCAAACGAAACTGAAGGTACAAGAGACATTTGCAAGCGCCTTTATGGACTCTGGAGTTGAAGATCCGTCTTCGTATGAATTTTCGAGCGACTCCAAACGAAACTGAAGGTACAAGAGACATTTGCAAGCGCCTTTATGGACTCTGGAGTTGAAGATCCGTCTTCGTATGAATTTTCGAGCAACTCCAAACGAAACTGAAGGTAGAAAAGACATTTGCAAGCGCCTTTATGGACTCTGGAGTTGAAGATCCGTCTTCGTATGAATTTTCGAGCAACTCCAAACGAAACTGAAGGTACAAGAGACATTTGCAAGCGCCTTTATGGACTCTGGAGTTGAAGATGTGTCTTCGTATGAATTTTCGAGCAACGACAAACGAAACTGAAGGTACAAGAGACATTTGCAAGCGCCTTCATGGACTCTGGAGTCGGAGATCCGTCTTCGTATGAATTTTCGAGCAACTCCAAACGAAACTGAAGGTACAAGAGACATTTGCAAGCGCCTTTATGGACTCTGGAGTTGAAGATCCGTCTTCGTATGAATTTTCGAGCAACTCCAAACGAAACTGAAGGTACAAGAGACATTTGCAAGCGCCTTTATGGACTCTGGAGTTGAAGATGTGTCTTCGTATGAATTTTCGAGCAACGACAAACGAAACTGAAGGTACAAGAGACATTTGCACGCGCCTTTATGGACTCTGGAGTTGAAGATCCGTCTTCGTATGAATTTTCGAGCAACTCCAAACGAAACTGAAGGTACAAGAGACATTTGCAAGCGCCTTTATGGACTCTGGAGTTGAAGATGTGTCTTCGTATGAATTTTCGAGCAACGACGAACGAAACTGAAGGTACAACAGACATTTGCAAGCGCCTTTATGGACTCTGGAGTTGAAGATGTGTCTTCGTATGAATTTTCGAGCAACGACAAACGAAACTGAAGGTACAAGAGACATTTGCACGCGCCTTTATGGACTCTGGAGTTGAAGATCCGTCTTCGTATGAATTTTCGAGCAACTCCAAACGAAACTGAAGGTACAAGAGACATTTGCAAGCGCCTTTATGGACTCTGGAGTTGAAGATCCGTTTTCGTATGAATTTTCGAGCATCTACAACCGAAACTGAAGGTACAAGAGACATTTGCAAGCGCCTTTATGGACACTGGAGTTGAAGATCCGTCTTCGTATGAATTTTCGAGCAACGACAAACGAAACTGAAGGTACAAGAGACATTTGCAAGCGCCTTTATGGACTCTGGAGTTGAAGATGTGTCTTCGTATGAATTTTCGAGCAACTCCAAACGAAACTGAAGGTACAAGAGACATTTGCGAGCGACTTTATGGACTCTGGAGTTGAGGATGTGTCTTCGTATGAATTTTCGAGCATCCACGAACGAAACTGAAGGTACAACAGACATTTGCAAGCGCCTTTATGGACTCTGGAGTTGAAGATGTGTCTTCGTATGAATTTTCGAGCAACGACGAACGAAACTGAAGGTACAACAGACATTTGCAAGCGCCTTTATGGACTCTGGAGTTGAAGATGTGTCTTCGTATGAATTTTCGAGCAACGACAAACGAAACTGAAGGTACAAGAGACATTTGCAAGCGCCTTCATGGACTCTGGAGTTGGAGATCCGTCCTCGTATGAATTTTCGAGCAACTCCAAACGGAACTGAAGGTACAAGAGACATTTGCAAGCGCCTTTATGGACTCTGGAGTTGAAGATCCGTCTTCGTATGAATTTTCGAGCATCTACAAACGAAACTGAAGGTACAAGAGACATTTGCAAGCGCCTTTATGGACTCTGGAGTTCAAGATCCGTCTTCGTATGAATTTTTGAGCATCCACGAACGAAACTGAGGGTACGAGAGACGTTTGCAAGCGCCTTTATGGACTCTGGAGTTGAAGATCCGTCTCCGTATGAATTTTCGAGCATCCACGAACCAAACTGAGGGTACGAGAGACATTTGCAAGCGCCTTCATGGACTCTGGAGGTGAAGATCCGTCTTCGTATGAATTTTCAAGCAACTCCAAACGAAATTGAAGGTACAACAGACATTTGCAAGCGCCTTTATGGACTCTGGAGTTGAAGATGTGTCTTCGTATGAATTTTCGAGCAACGACAAACGAAACTGAAGGTACAAGAGACATTTGCAAGCGCCTTCATGGACTCTGGAGTTGGAGATCCGTCTTCGTATGAATTTTCGAGCAACTCCAAACGAAACTGAAGGTACAAGAGACATTTGCAAGCGCCTTTATGGACTCTGGAGTTGAAGATCCGTCTTCGTATGAATTTTCGAGCATCTACAACCGAAACTGAAGGTACAAGAGACATTTGCAAGCGCCTTTATGGACTCTGGAGTTGAAGATCCGTCTTCGTATGAATTTTCGAGCAACGACAAACGAAACTGAAGGTACAAGAGACATTTGCAAGCGCCTTTATGGACTCTGGAGTTGAAGATGTGTCTTCGTATGAATTTTCGAGCAACTCCAAACGAAACTGAAGGTACAAGAGACATTTGCAAGCGCCTTCATGGACTCTGGAGTTGAAGATGTGTCTTCGTATGAATTTTCGAGCAACGACGAACGAAACTGAAGGTACAACAGACATTTGCAAGCGCCTTTATGGACTCTGGAGTTGAAGATGTGTCTTCGTATGAATTTTCGAGCAACTCCAAACGAAAAAGAAGGTACAAGAGACATTTGCAAGCGCCTTCATGGACTCTGGAGTTGAAGATGTGTCTTCGTATGAATTTTCGAGCAACGACAAACGAAACTGAAGTTACAAGAGACATTCGCAAGCGCCTTCATGGACTCTGGAGTTGGAGATCCGTCTTCGTATGAATTTTCGAGCAACTCCAAACGAAACTGGAGGTACAAGAGACATTTGCAAGCGCCTTTGTGGACTCTGGAGTTGAAGATCCGTCTTCGTATGAATTTTCGAGCAACTCCAAACGAAACTGAAGGTACAAGAGACATTTGCAAGCGACTTTATGGACTCTGGAGTTGAAGATGTGTCTTCGTATGAATTTTCGAGCAACTCCAAATGAAACTGAAAGTACAAGAGACATTTGCAAGCGCCGTTATGGACTCTGGAGTTGAAGATGTGTCTTCGTATGAATTTTCGAGCATCCACGAACGAAACTGAAGGTACAACAGACGTTTGCAAGCGCCTTTATGGACTCTGGAGTTGAAGATGTGTCTTCGTATGAATTTTCGAGCAACGACGAACGAAACTGAAGGTACAACAGACATTTGCAAGCGCCTTTATGGACTCTGGAGTTGAAGATGTGTCTTCGTATGAATTTTCGAGCAACGACAAACGAAACTGAAGGTACAAGAGACATTTGCAAGCGCCTTCATGGACTCTGGAGTTGGAGATCCGTCCTCGTATGAATTTTCGAGCAACTCCAAACGGAACTGAAGGTACAAGAGACATTTGCAAGCGCCTTTATGGACTCTGGAGTTGAAGATCCGTCTTCGTATGAATTTTCGAGCATCTACAAACGAAACTGAAGGTACAAGAGACATTTGCAAGCGCCTTTATGGACTCTGGAGTTCAAGATCCGTCTTCGTATGAATTTTTGAGCATCCACGAACGAAACTGAGGGTACGAGAGACGTTTGCAAGCGCCTTTATGGACTCTGGAGTTGAAGATCCGTCTCCGTATGAATTTTCGAGCATCCACGAACCAAACTGAGGGTACGAGAGACATTTGCAAGCGCCTTCATGGACTCTGGAGGTGAAGATCCGTCTTCGTATGAATTTTCAAGCAACTCCAAACGAAATTGAAGGTACAACAGACATTTGCAAGCGCCTTTATGGACTCTGGAGTTGAAGATGTGTCTTCGTATGAATTTTCGAGCAACGACAAACGAAACTGAAGGTACAAGAGACATTTGCAAGCGCCTTCATGGACTCTGGAGTTGGAGATCCGTCTTCGTATGAATTTTCGAGCAACTCCAAACGAAACTGAAGGTACAAGAGACATTTGCAAGCGCCTTTATGGACTCTGGAGTTGAAGATCCGTCTTCGTATGAATTTTCGAGCATCTACAACCGAAACTGAAGGTACAAGAGACATTTGCAAGCGCCTTTATGGACTCTGGAGTTGAAGATCCGTCTTCGTATGAATTTTCGAGCAACGACAAACGAAACTGAAGGTACAAGAGACATTTGCAAGCGCCTTTATGGACTCTGGAGTTGAAGATGTGTCTTCGTATGAATTTTCGAGCAACTCCAAACGAAACTGAAGGTACAAGAGACATTTGCAAGCGCCTTCATGGACTCTGGAGTTGAAGATGTGTCTTCGTATGAATTTTCGAGCAACGACGAACGAAACTGAAGGTACAACAGACATTTGCAAGCGCCTTTATGGACTCTGGAGTTGAAGATGTGTCTTCGTATGAATTTTCGAGCAACTCCAAACGAAAAAGAAGGTACAAGAGACATTTGCAAGCGCCTTCATGGACTCTGGAGTTGAAGATGTGTCTTCGTATGAATTTTCGAGCAACGACAAACGAAACTGAAGTTACAAGAGACATTCGCAAGCGCCTTCATGGACTCTGGAGTTGGAGATCCGTCTTCGTATGAATTTTCGAGCAACTCCAAACGAAACTGGAGGTACAAGAGACATTTGCAAGCGCCTTTGTGGACTCTGGAGTTGAAGATCCGTCTTCGTATGAATTTTCGAGCAACTCCAAACGAAACTGAAGGTACAAGAGACATTTGCAAGCGACTTTATGGACTCTGGAGTTGAAGATGTGTCTTCGTATGAATTTTCGAGCAACTCCAAATGAAACTGAAAGTACAAGAGACATTTGCAAGCGCCGTTATGGACTCTGGAGTTGAAGATGTGTCTTCGTATGAATTTTCGAGCATCCACGAACGAAACTGAAGGTACAACAGACGTTTGCAAGCGCCTTTATGGACTCTGGAGTTGAAGATGTGTCTTCGTATGAATTTTCGAGCAACGACGAACGAAACTGAAGGTACAACAGACATTTGCAAGCGCCTTTATGGACTCTGGAGTTGAAGATGTGTCTTCGTATGAATTTTCGAGCAACGACAAACGAAACTGAAGGTACAAGAGACATTTGCAAGCGCCTTCATGGACTCTGGAGTTGGAGATCCGTCTTCGTATGAATTTTCGAGCAACTCCAAACGGAACTGAAGGTACAAGAGACATTTGCAAGCGCCTTTATGGACTCTGGAGTTGAAGATCCGTCTTCGTATGAATTTTCGAGCATCCACGAACGAAACTGAGGGTACGAGAGACGTTTGCAAGCGCCTTTATGGATTCTGGAGTTGAAGATCCGTCTCCGTATGAATTTTCGAGCATCCACGAACCAAACTGAGGGTACGAGAGACATTTGCAAGCGCCTTTATGGACTCTGAAGGTGAAGATCCGTCTTCGTATGAATTTTCAAGCAACTCCAAACGAAACTGAAGGTACAACAGACATTTGCAAGCGCCTTTATGGACTCTGGAGTTGAAGATGTGTCTTCGTATGAATTTTCGAGCAACGACAAACGAAACTGAAGGTACAAGAGACATTTGCAAGCGCCTTTATGGACTCTGGAGATGAAGATTCGTCTTCGTATGAATTTTCGAGCATCCACGAACGAAACTGAGGGTACGAGAGACATTTGCAAGCGCCTCTATGGACTCTTGAGTTGAAGATCCGTCTTCGTATGAATTTTCGAGCAACTCCAAACGAAACTGAAGGTACAAGAGACATTTGCAAGCGCCTTTATGGACTCTGGAGTTGAAGATCCGTCTTCGTATGAATTTTCGTGCATCCACGAACGAAACTGAGGGTACGAGAGACATTTGCAAACGATTTTATGGAATCTGAAGTTGAAGATCCGTCTTCGTATGAATTTTCGAGCATCCACGAACCAAACTGAGGGTACTAGAGACATTTGCAAGCGCCTTTATGGACTCTGGAGGTGGAGATCCGTCTTCGTATGAATTTTCGAGCATCCACGAACGAAACTGAAGGTACAAGAGACATTTGCAAGCGCCTTTATGGACTCTGGAGTTGAAGATCCGTCTTCGTATGAATTTTCGAGCAACTCCAAACGAAACTGAAGGTACAAGAGACATTCGCAAGCGCCTTTATGGACTCTGGAGTTGAAGATGTGTCTTCGTATGAATTTTCGAGCAACTCCAAATGAAACTGAAGGTACAAGAGACATTTGCAAGCGCCTTTACGGACTCTGGAGGTGAAGATCCGTCTTCGTATGAATTTTCGAGCATCCACGAACCAAACTGAGGGTACGAGAGACATTTGCAAACGATTTCATGGAATTTGAAGTTGAAGATCCGTCTTCGTATGAATTTTCGAGCAACTCCAAACGAAACTGAAGGTACAAGAGACATTCGCAAGCGCCTTTATGGACTCTGGAGTTAAAGATGTGTCTTCGTATGAATTTTCGAGCAACTCCAAATGAAACTGAAGGTACAAGAGACATTTGCAAGCGCCTTTATGGACTCTGGAGGTGAAGATCCGTCTTCGTATGAATTTTCGAGCATCCACGAACGAAACTGAGGGTACGAGAGACATTTGCAAGCGCCTCTATGGAATCTGAAGTTGAAGATCCGTCTTCGTATGAATTTTCGAGCATCTACAACCGAAACTGAAGGTACAAGAGACATTTGCAAGCGCCTCTATGGACTCTGGAGTTGAAGATCCGTCTTCGTATGAATTTTCGAGCAACGACAAACGAAACTGAAGGTACAAGAGACATTTGCAAGCGCCTTTATGGACTCTGGAGTTGAAGATCCGTCTTCGTATGAATTTTCGAGCAACGACAAACGAAACTGAAGGTACAAGAGACATTTGCAAGCGCCTTTATGGACTCTGGAGTTGAAGATGTGTCTTCGTATGAATTTTCGAGCAACTCCAAACGAAACTGAAGGTACAAGAGACATTTGCAAGCGCCTTCATGGACTCTGGAGTTGAAGATGTGTCTTCGTATGAATTTTCGAGCAACGACGAACGAAACTGAAGGTACAACAGACATTTGCAAGCGCCTTTATGGACTCTGGAGTTGAAGATGTGTCTTCGTATGAATTTTCGAGCAACTCCAAACGAAACTGAAGGTACAAGAGACATTTGCAAGCGCCTTCATGGACTCTGGAGTTGAAGATGTGTCTTCGTATGAATTTTCGAGCAACGACAAACGAAACTGAAGTTACAAGAGACATTCGCAAGCGCCTTCATGGACTCTGGAGTTGGAGATCCGTCTTCGTATGAATTTTCGAGCAACTCCAAACGAAACTGGAGGTACAAGAGACATTTGCAAGCGCCTTTGTGGACTCTGGAGTTGAAGATCCGTCTTCGTATGAATTTTCGAGCAACTCCAAACGAAACTGAAGGTACAAGAGACATTTGCAAGCGACTTTATGGACTCTGGAGTTGAAGATGTGTCTTCGTATGAATTTTCGAGCAACTCCAAATGAAACTGAAAGTACAAGAGACATTTGCAAGCGCCTTTATGGACTCTGGAGTTGAAGATGTGTCTTCGTATGAATTTTCGAGCATCCACGAACGAAACTGAAGGTACAACAGACGTTTGCAAGCGCCTTTATGGACTCTGGAGTTGAAGATGTGTCTTCGTATGAATTTTCGAGCAACGACGAACGAAACTGAAGGTACAACAGACATTTGCAAGCGCCTTTATGGACTCTGGAGTTGGAGATGTGTCTTCGTATGAATTTTCGAGCAACGACAAACGAAACTGAAGGTACAAGAGACATTTGCAAGCGCCTTCATGGACTCTGGAGTTGGAGATCCGTCTTCGTATGAATTTTCGAGCAACTCCAAACGGAACTGAAGGTACAAGAGACATTTGCAAGCGCCTTTATGGACTCTGGAGTTGAAGATCCGTCTTCGTATGAATTTTCGAGCATCCACGAACGAAACTGAGGGTACGAGAGACGTTTGCAAGCGCCTTTATGGATTCTGGAGTTGAAGATCCGTCTCCGTATGAATTTTCGAGCATCCACGAACCAAACTGAGGGTACGAGAGACATTTGCAAGCGCCTTTATGGACTCTGAAGGTGAAGATCCGTCTTCGTATGAATTTTCAAGCAACTCCAAACGAAACTGAAGGTACAACAGACATTTGCAAGCGCCTTTATGGACTCTGGAGTTGAAGATGTGTCTTCGTATGAATTTTCGAGCAACGACAAACGAAACTGAAGGTACAAGAGACATTTGCAAGCGCCTTTATGGACTCTGGAGATGAAGATTCGTCTTCGTATGAATTTTCGAGCATCCACGAACGAAACTGAGGGTACGAGAGACATTTGCAAGCGCCTTTATGGACTCTGGAGTTGAAGATGTGTCTTCGTATGAATTTTCGAGCAACGACAAACGAAACTGAAGGTACAAGAGACATTTGCACGCGCCTTTATGGACTCTGGAGTTGAAGATCCGTCTTCGTATGAATTTTCGAGCAACTCCAAACGAAACTGAAGGTACAAGAGACATTTGCAAGCGCCTTTATGGACTCTGGAGTTGAAGATGTGTCTTCGTATGAATTTTCGAGCAACGACGAACGAAACTGAAGGTACAACAGACATTTGCAAGCGCCTTTATGGACTCTGGAGTTGAAGATGTGTCTTCGTATGAATTTTCGAGCAACGACAAACGAAACTGAAGGTACAAGAGACATTTGCAAGCGCCTTCATGGACTCTGGAGTTGGAGATCCGTCTTCGTATGAATTTTCGAGCAACTCCAAACGAAACTGAAGGTACAAGAGACATTTGCAAGCGCCTTTATGGACTCTGGAGTTGAAGATCCGTTTTCGTATGAATTTTCGAGCATCTACAACCGAAACTGAAGGTACAAGAGACATTTGCAAGCGCCTTTATGGACACTGGAGTTGAAGATCCGTCTTCGTATGAATTTTCGAGCAACGACAAACGAAACTGAAGGTACAAGAGACATTTGCAAGCGCCTTTATGGACTCTGGAGTTGAAGATGTGTCTTCGTATGAATTTTCGAGCAACTCCAAACGAAACTGAAGGTACAAGAGACATTTGCGAGCGACTTTATGGACTCTGGAGTTGAGGATGTGTCTTCGTATGAATTTTCGAGCATCCACGAACGAAACTGAAGGTACAACAGACATTTGCAAGCGCCTTTATGGACTCTGGAGTTGAAGATGTGTCTTCGTATGAATTTTCGAGCAACGACGAACGAAACTGAAGGTACAACAGACATTTGCAAGCGCCTTTATGGACTCTGGAGTTGAAGATGTGTCTTCGTATGAATTTTCGAGCAACGACAAACGAAACTGAAGGTACAAGAGACATTTGCAAGCGCCTTCATGGACTCTGGAGTTGGAGATCCGTCCTCGTATGAATTTTCGAGCAACTCCAAACGGAACTGAAGGTACAAGAGACATTTGCAAGCGCCTTTATGGACTCTGGAGTTGAAGATCCGTCTTCGTATGAATTTTCGAGCATCTACAAACGAAACTGAAGGTACAAGAGACATTTGCAAGCGCCTTTATGGACTCTGGAGTTCAAGATCCGTCTTCGTATGAATTTTCGAGCATCCACGAACGAAACTGAGGGTACGAGAGACGTTTGCAAGCGCCTTTATGGACTCTGGAGTTGAAGATCCGTCTCCGTATGAATTTTCGAGCATCCACGAACCAAACTGAGGGTACGAGAGACATTTGCAAGCGCCTTCATGGACTCTGGAGGTGAAGATCCGTCTTCGTATGAATTTTCAAGCAACTCCAAACGAAATTGAAGGTACAACAGACATTTGCAAGCGCCTTTATGGACTCTGGAGTTGAAGATGTGTCTTCGTATGAATTTTCGAGCAACGACAAACGAAACTGAAGGTACAAGAGACATTTGCAAGCGCCTTCATGGACTCTGGAGTTGGAGATCCGTCTTCGTATGAATTTTCGAGCAACTCCAAACGAAACTGAAGGTACAAGAGACATTTGCAAGCGCCTTTATGGACTCTGGAGTTGAAGATCCGTCTTCGTATGAATTTTCGAGCATCTACAACCGAAACTGAAGGTACAAGAGACATTTGCAAGCGCCTTTATGGACTCTGGAGTTGAAGATCCGTCTTCGTATGAATTTTCGAGCAACGACAAACGAAACTGAAGGTACAAGAGACATTTGCAAGCGCCTTTATGGACTCTGGAGTTGAAGATGTGTCTTCGTATGAATTTTCGAGCAACTCCAAACGAAACTGAAGGTACAAGAGACATTTGCAAGCGCCTTCATGGACTCTGGAGTTGAAGATGTGTCTTCGTATGAATTTTCGAGCAACGACGAACGAAACTGAAGGTACAACAGACATTTGCAAGCGCCTTTATGGACTCTGGAGTTGAAGATGTGTCTTCGTATGAATTTTCGAGCAACTCCAAACGAAACTGAAGGTACAAGAGACATTTGCAAGCGCCTTCATGGACTCTGGAGTTGAAGATGTGTCTTCGTATGAATTTTCGAGCAACGACAAACGAAACTGAAGTTACAAGAGACATTCGCAAGCGCCTTCATGGACTCTGGAGTTGGAGATCCGTCTTCGTATGAATTTTCGAGCAACTCCAAACGAAACTGGAGGTACAAGAGACATTTGCAAGCGCCTTTGTGGACTCTGGAGTTGAAGATCCGTCTTCGTATGAATTTTCGAGCAACTCCAAACGAAACTGAAGGTACAAGAGACATTTGCAAGCGACTTTATGGACTCTGGAGTTGAAGATGTGTCTTCGTATGAATTTTCGAGCAACTCCAAATGAAACTGAAAGTACAAGAGACATTTGCAAGCGCCTTTATGGACTCTGGAGTTGAAGATGTGTCTTCGTATGAATTTTCGAGCATCCACGAACGAAACTGAAGGTACAACAGACGTTTGCAAGCGCCTTTATGGACTCTGGAGTTGAAGATGTGTCTTCGTATGAATTTTCGAGCAACGACGAACGAAACTGAAGGTACAACAGACATTTGCAAGCGCCTTTATGGACTCTGGAGTTGAAGATGTGTCTTCGTATGAATTTTCGAGCAACGACAAACGAAACTGAAGGTACAAGAGACATTTGCAAGCGCCTTCATGGACTCTGGAGTTGGAGATCCGTCTTCGTATGAATTTTCGAGCAACTCCAAACGGAACTGAAGGTACAAGAGACATTTGCAAGCGCCTTTATGGACTCTGGAGTTGAAGATCCTTCTTCGTATGAATTTTCGAGCATCCACGAACGAAACTGAGGGTACGAGAGACGTTTGCAAGCGCCTTTATGGATTCTGGAGTTGAAGATCCGTCTCCGTATGAATTTTCGAGCATCCACGAACCAAACTGAGGGTACGAGAGACATTTGCAAGCGCCTTTATGGACTCTGAAGGTGAAGATCCGTCTTCGTATGAATTTTCAAGCAACTCCAAACGAAACTGAAGGTACAACAGACATTTGCAAGCGCCTTTATGGACTCTGGAGTTGAAGATGTGTCTTCGTATGAATTTTCGAGCAACGACAAACGAAACTGAAGGTACAAGAGACATTTGCAAGCGCCTTTATGGACTCTGGAGATGAAGATTCGTCTTCGTATGAATTTTCGAGCATCCACGAACGAAACTGAGGGTACGAGAGACATTTGCAAGCGCCTCTATGGACTCTTGAGTTGAAGATCCGTCTTCGTATGAATTTTCGAGCAACTCCAAACGAAACTGAAGGTACAAGAGACATTTGCAAGCGCCTTTATGGACTCTGGAGTTGAAGATCCGTCTTCGTATGAATTTTCGTGCATCCACGAACGAAACTGAGGGTACGAGAGACATTTGCAAACGATTTTATGGAATCTGAAGTTGAAGATCCGTCTTCGTATGAATTTTCGAGCATCCACGAACCAAACTGAGGGTACTAGAGACATTTGCAAGCGCCTTTATGGACTCTGGAGTTGAAGATCCGTCTTCGTATGGATTTTCGAGCAACTCCAAACGAAACTGAAGGTACAAGAGACATTCGCAAGCGCCTTTATGGACTCTGGAGTTGAAGATGTGTCTTCGTATGAATTTTCGAGCAACTCCAAATGAAACTGAAGGTACAAGAGACATTTGCAAGCGCCTTTATGGACTCTGGAGGTGAAGATCCGTCTTCGTATGAATTTTCGAGCATCCACGAACCAAACTGAGGGTACGAGAGACATTTGCAAACGATTTCATGGAATTTGAAGTTGAAGATCCGTCTTCGTATGAATTTTCGAGCATCCACGAACCAAACTGAGGGTACGAGAGACATTTGCAAGCGCCTTTATGGACTCTGGAGGTGAAGATCCGTCTTCGTATGAATTTTCGAGCATCCACGAACGAAACTGAGGGTACGAGAGACATTTGCAAGCGCCTCTATGGAATCTGAAGTTGAAGATCCGTCTTCGTATGAATTTTCGAGCATCTACAACCGAAACTGAAGGTACAAGAGACATTTGCAAGCGCCTCTATGGACTCTGGAGTTGAAGATCCGTCTTCGTATGAATTTTCGAGCAACGACAAACGAAACTGAAGGTACAAGAGACATTTGCAAGCGCCTTTATGGACTCTGGAGTTGAAGATGTGTCTTCGTATGAATTTTCGAGCAACTCCAAACGAAACTGAAGGTACAAGAGACATTTGCAAGCGCCTTCATGGACTCTGGAGTTGAAGATGTGTCTTCGTATGAATTATCGAGCAACGACGAACGAAACTGAAGGTACAACAGACATTTGCAAGCGCCTTTATGGACTCTGGAGTTGAAGATGTGTCTTCGTATGAATTTTCGAGCAACGACAAACGAAACTGAAGGTACAAGAGACATTTGCAAGCGCCTTTATGGACTCTGGAGATGAAGATTCGTCTTCGTATGAATTTTCGAGCATCCACGAACGAAACTGAGGGTACGAGAGACATTTGCAAGCGCCTCTATGGACTCTTGAGTTGAAGATCCGTCTTCGTATGAATTTTCGAGCAACTCCAAACGAAACTGAAGGTACAAGAGACATTTGCAAGCGCCTTTATGGACTCTGGAGTTGAAGATCCGTCTTCGTATGAATTTTCGTGCATCCACGAACGAAACTGAGGGTACGAGAGACATTTGCAAACGATTTTATGGAATCTGAAGTTGAAGATCCGTCTTCGTATGAATTTTCGAGCATCCACGAACCAAACTGAGGGTACTAGAGACATTTGCAAGCGCCTTTATGGACTCTGGAGTTGAAGATCCGTCTTCGTATGAATTTTCGAGCAACTCCAAACGAAACTGAAGGTACAAGAGACATTCGCAAGCGCCTTTATGGACTCTGGAGTTGAAGATGTGTCTTCGTATGAATTTTCGAGCAACTCCAAATGAAACTGAAGGTACAAGAGACATTTGCAAGCGCCTTTATGGACTCTGGAGGTGAAGATCCGTCTTCGTATGAATTTTCGAGCATCCACGAACCAAACTGAGGGTACGAGAGACATTTGCAAACGATTTCATGGAATTTGAAGTTGAAGATCCGTCTTCGTATGAATTTTCGAGCATCCACGAACCAAACTGAGGGTACGAGAGACATTTGCAAGCGCCTTTATGGACTCTGGAGGTGAAGATCCGTCTTCGTATGAATTTTCGAGCATCCACGAACGAAACTGAGGGTACGAGAGACATTTGCAAGCGCCTCTATGGAATCTGAAGTTGAAGATCCGTCTTCGTATGAATTTTCGAGCATCTACAACCGAAACTGAAGGTACAAGAGACATTTGCAAGCGCCTCTATGGACTCTGGAGTTGAAGATCCGTCTTCGTATGAATTTTCGAGCAACGACAAACGAAACTGAAGGTACAAGAGACATTTGCAAGCGCCTTTATGGACTCTGGAGTTGAAGATGTGTCTTCGTATGAATTTTCGAGCAACGACAAACGAAACTGAAGGTACAAGAGACATTTGCAAGCGCCTTTATGGACTCTGGAGTTGAAGATGTGTCTTCGTATGAATTTTCGAGCAACTCCAAACGAAACTGAAGGTACAAGAGACATTTGCAAGCGCCTTCATGGACTCTGGAGTTGAAGATGTGTCTTCGTATGAATTATCGAGCAACGACGAACGAAACTGAAGGTACAACAGACATTTGCAAGCGCCTTTATGGACTCTGGAGTTGAAGATGTGTCTTCGTATGAATTTTCGAGCAACTCCAAACGAAACTGAAGGTACAAGAGACATTTGCAAGCGCCTTCATGGACTCTGGAGTTGAAGATGTGTCTTCGTATGAATTTTCGAGCAACGACAAACGAAACTGAAGTTACAAGAGACATTCGCAAGCGCCTTCATGGACTCTGGAGTTGGAGATCCGTCTTCGTATGAATTTTCGAGCAACTCCAAACGAAACTGGAGGTACAAGAGACATTTGCAAGCGCCTTTGTGGACTCTGGAGTTGAAGATCCGTCTTCGTATGAATTTTCGAGCAACTCCAAACGAAACTGAAGGTACAAGAGACATTTGCAAGCGACTTTATGGACTCTGGAGTTGAAGATGTGTCTTCGTATGAATTTTCGAGCAACTCCAAATGAAACTGAAAGTACAAGAGACATTTGCAAGCGCCTTTATGGACTCTGGAGTTGAAGATGTGTCTTCGTATGAATTTTCGAGCATCCACGAACGAAACTGAAGGTACAACAGACGTTTGCAAGCGGCTTTATGGACTCTGGAGTTGAAGATGTGTCTTCGTATGAATTTTCGAGCAACGACGAACGAAACTGAAGGTACAACAGACATTTGCAAGCGCCTTTATGGACTCTGGAGTTGAAGATGTGTCTTCGTATGAATTTTCGAGCAACGACAAACGAAACTGAAGGTACAAGAGACATTTGCAAGCGCCTTCGTGGACTCTGGAGTTGGAGATCCGTCTTCGTATGAATTTTCGAGCAACTCCAAACGGAACTGAAGGTACAAGAGACATTTGCAAGCGCCTTTATGGACTCTGGAGTTGAAGATCCGTCTTCGTATGAATTTTCGAGCATCCACGAACGAAACTGAGGGTACGAGAGACGTTCGCAAGCGCCTTTATGGATTCTGGAGTTGAAGATCCGTCTCCGTATGAATTTTCGAGCATCCACGAACCAAACTGAGGGTACGAGAGACATTTGCAAGCGCCTTTATGGACTCTGAAGGTGAAGATCCGTCTTCGTATGAATTTTCAAGCAACTCCAAACGAAACTGAAGGTACAAGAGACATTTGCAAGCGCCTTTATGGACTCTGGAGATGAAGATTCGTCTTCGTATGAATTTTCGAGCATCCACGAACGAAACTGAGGGTACGAGAGACATTTGCAAGCGCCTCTATGGACTCTTGAGTTGAAGATCCGTCTTCGTATGAATTTTCGAGCAACTCCAAACGAAACTGAAGGTACAAGAGACATTTGCAAGCGCCTTTATGGACTCTGGAGTTGAAGATCCGTCTTCGTATGAATTTTCGTGCATCCACGAACGAAACTGAGGGTACGAGAGACATTTGCAAACGATTTTATGGAATCTGAAGTTGAAGATCCGTCTTCGTATGAATTTTCGAGCATCCACGAACCAAACTGAGGGTACTAGAGACATTTGCAAGCGCCTTTATGGACTCTGGAGGTGGAGATCCGTCTTCGTATGAATTTTCGAGCATCCACGAACGAAACTGAAGGTACAAGAGACATTTGCAAGCGCCTTTATGGACTCTGGAGTTGAAGATCCGTCTTCGTATGAATTTTCGAGCAACTCCAAACGAAACTGAAGGTACAAGAGACATTCGCAAGCGCCTTTATGGACTCTGGAGTTGAAGATGTGTCTTCGTATGAATTTTCGAGCAACTCCAAATGAAACTGAAGGTACAAGAGACATTTGCAAGCGCCTTTATGGACTCTGGAGGTGAAGATCCGTCTTCGTATGAATTTTCGAGCATCCACGAACCAAACTGAGGGTACGAGAGACATTTGCAAACGATTTCATGGAATTTGAAGTTGAAGATCCGTCTTCGTATGAATTTTCGAGCATCCACGAGCCAAACTGAGGGTACGAGAGACATTTGCAAGCGCCTTTATGGACTCTGGAGGTGAAGATCCGTCTTCGTATGAATTTTCGAGCATCCACGAACGAAACTGAGGGTACGAGAGACATTTGCAAGCGCCTCTATGGAATCTGAAGTTGAAGATCCGTCTTCGTATGAATTTTCGAGCATCTACAACCGAAACTGAAGGTACACGAGACATTTGCAAGCGCCTCTATGGACTCTGGAGTTGAAGATCCGTCTTCGTATGAATTTTCGAGCAACGACAAACGAAACTGAAGGTACAAGAGACATTTGCAAGCGCCTTTATGGACTCTGGAGTTGAAGATGTGTCTTCGTATGAATTTTCGAGCAACTCCAAACGAAACTGATGGTACAAGAGACATTTGCAAGCGCCTTTATGGACTCTGGAGTTGAAGATGTGTCTTCGTATGAATTTTCGAGCAACGACGAACGAAACTGAAGGTACAACAGACATTTGCAAGCGCCTTTATGGACTCTGGAGTTGGAGATCCGTCTTCGTATGAATTTTCGAGCAACTCCAAACGAAACTGAAGGTACAAGAGACATTTGCAAGCGCCTTTATGGACTCTGGAGTTGAAGATCCGTCTTCGTATGAATTTTCGAGCAACGACAAACGAAACTGAAGGTACAAGAGACATTTGCAAGCGCCTTTATGGACTCTGGAGTTGAAGATCTGTCTTCGTATGAATTTTCGAGCATCTACAACCGAAACTGAAGGTACAAGAGACATTTGCAAGCGCCTCTATGGACTCTGGAGTTGGAGATCCGTCTTCGTATGAATTTTCGAGCAACGACAAACGAAACTGAAGGTACAAGAGACATTTGCAAGCGCCTTTATGGACTCTGGAGTTGAAGATGTGTCTTCGTATGAATTTTCGAGCAACTCCAAACGAAACTGAAGGTACAAGAGACATTTGCAAGCGCCTTTATGGACTCTGGAGTTGAAGATGTGTCTTCGTATGAATTTTCGAGCAACGACGAACGAAACTGAAGGTACAACAGACATTTGCAAGCGCCTTTATGGACTCTGGAGTTGAAGATGTGTCTTCGTATGAATTTTCGAGCAACGACAAACGAAACTGAAGGTACAAGAGACATTTGCAAGCGCCTTCATGGACTCTGGAGTTGGAGATCCGTCTTCGTATGAATTTTCGAGCAACTCCAAACGAAACTGAAGGTACAAGAGACATTTGCAAGCGCCTTTATGGACTCTGAAGTTGAAGATCCGTCTTCGTATGAATTTTCGAGCAACGACAAACGAAACTGAAGGTACAAGAGACATTTGCAAGCGCCTTCATGGACTCTGGAGTTGAAGATCCGTCTTCGTATGAATTTTCGAGCATCTACAAACGGAACTGAAGGTACAAGAGACATTTGCAAGCGCCTTTATGGACTCTGGAGTTGAAGATCCGTCTTCGTATGAATTTTCGAGCGACTCCAAACGAAACTGAAGGTACAAGAGACATTTGCAAGCGCCTTTATGGACTCTGGAGTTGAAGATCCGTCTTCGTATGAATTTTCGAGCAACTCCAAACGAAACTGAAGGTACAAGAGACATTTGCAAGCGCCTTTATGGACTCTGGAGTTGAAGATCCGTCTTCGTATGAATTTTCGTGCATCCACGAACGAAACTGAGGGTACGAGAGACATTTGCAAACGATTTTATGGAATCTGAAGTTGAAGATCCGTCTTCGTATGAATTTTCGAGCATCCACGAACCAAACTGAGGGTACTAGAGACATTTGCAAGCGCCTTTATGGACTCTGGAGGTGGAGATCCGTCTTCGTATGAATTTTCGAGCATCCACGAACGAAACTGAAGGTACAAGAGACATTTGCAAGCGCCTTTATGGACTCTGGAGTTGAAGATCCGTCTTCGTATGAATTTTCGAGCAACTCCAAACGAAACTGAAGGTACAAGAGACATTTGTAAGCGCCTTTATGGACTCTGGAGTTGAGGATGTGTCTTCGTATGAATTTTCGAGCAACTCCAAATGAAACTGAAGGTACAAGAGACATTTGCAAGCGCCTTTATGGACTCTGGAGTTGAAGATCCGTCTTCGTATGAATTTTCGAGCATCTACAACCAAAACTGAAGGTACAAGAGACATTTGCATGCGCCTTTATGGACTCTGGAGTTGAAGATCCGTCTTCGTATGAATTTTCGAGCAACGACAAACGAAACTGAAGGTACAAGAGACATTTGCAAGCGCCTTTATGGACTCTGGAGTTGAAGATGTGTCTTCGTATGAATTTTCGAGCAACTCCAAACAAAACTGACGGTACAAGAGACATTTGCAAGCGCCTTTATGGACTCTGGAGTTGAAGATGTGTCTTCGTATGAATTTTCGAGCAACGACGAACGAAACTGAAGGTACAAGAGACATTTGCAAGCGCCTTTATGGACTCTGGAGTTGAAGATCCGTCTTCGTATGAATTTTCGAGCAACTCCAAACGAAACTGAAGGTACAAGAGATATTTGCAAGCGCCTTTATGGACTCTGGAGTTGAAGATGTGTCTTCGTATGAATTTTCGAGCAACGACAAACGAAACTGAAGGTACAAGAGACATTTGCAAGCGCCTTTATGGACTCTGGAGTTGAAGATGTGTCTTCGTATGAATTTTCGAGCAACGACGAACGAAACTGAAGGTACAACAGACATTTGCAAGCGCCATTATGGACTCTGGAGTTGAAGATGTGTCTTCGTATGAATTTTCGAGCAACGACAAACGAAACTGAAGGTACAAGAGACATTTGCAAGCGCCTTTATGGACTCTGGAGTTGAAGATCCGTCTTCGTATGAATTTTCGAGCGACTCCAAACGAAACTGAAGGTACAAGAGACATTTGCAAGCGCCTTTATGGACTCTGGAGTTGAAGATCCGTCTTCGTATGAATTTTCGAGCAACTCCAAACGAAACTGAAGGTACAAGAGACATTTGCAAGCGCCTTTATGGACTCTGGAGTTGAAGATCCGTCTTCGTATGAATTTTCGTGCATCCACGAACGAAACTGAGGGTACGAGAGACATTTGCAAACGATTTTATGGAATCTGAAGTTGAAGATCCGTCTTCGTATGAATTTTCGAGCATCCACGAACCAAACTGAGGGTACTAGAGACATTTGCAAGCGCCTTTATGGACTCTGGAGGTGGAGATCCGTCTTCGTATGAATTTTCGAGCATCCACGAACGAAACTGAAGGTACAAGAGACATTTGCAAGCGCCTTTATGGACTCTGGAGTTGAAGATCCGTCTTCGTATGAATTTTCGAGCAACTCCAAACGAAACTGAAGGTACAAGAGACATTTGCAAGCGCCTTTATGGACTCTGGAGTTGAAGATGTGTCTTCGTATGAATTTTCGAGCAACTCCAAATGAAACTGAAGGTACAAGAGACATTTGCAAGCGCCTTTATGGACTCTGGAGATGAAGATTCGTCTTCGTATGAATTTTCGAGCATCCACGAACGAAACTGAGGGTACGAGAGACATTTGCAAGCGCCTCTATGGACTCTTGAGTTGAAGATCCGTCTTCGTATGAATTTTCGAGCAACTCCAAACGAAACTGAAGGTACAAGAGACATTTGCAAGCGCCTTTATGGACTCTGGAGTTGAAGATCCGTCTTCGTATGAATTTTCGTGCATCCACGAACGAAACTGAGGGTACGAGAGACATTTGCAAACGATTTCATGGAATCTGAAGTTGAAGATCCGTCTTCGTATGAATTTTCGAGCATCCACGAACCAAACTGAGGGTACTAGAGACATTTGCAAGCGCCTTTATGGACTCTGGAGGTGGAGATCCGTCTTCGTATGAATTTTCGAGCATCCACGAACGAAACTGAGGTCACGAGAGACATTTGCAAACGATTTCATGGAATCTGAAGTTGAAGATCCGTCTTCGTATGAATTTTCGAGCATCCACGAACCAAACTGAGGGTACGAGAGACATTTGCACGCGCCTTTATGGACTCTGGAGGTGAAGATCCGTCTTCGTATGAATTTTCGAGCATCCACGAACGAAACTGAGGGTACGAGAGACATTTGCAAGCGCCTTTATGAAATCTGAAGTCGAAAATCCGTCTTCGTATGAATTTTCGAGCAACTCCAATCGAAACTGAAGGTACAAGAGACATTTGCAAGCGCCTTTATGGACTCTGGAGTTGAAGATCCGTCTTCGTATGAATTTTCGAGCATCTACAAACGAAACTGAAGGTACAGGAGACATTTGCAAGCGCCTTTATGGACTCTGGAGTTGAAGATCCGTCTTCGTATGAATTTTCGAGCATCCACGAACGAAACTGAGGGTACGAGAGACATTTGCAAGCGCCTCTATGGACTCTGGAGTTGAAGATCCGTCTTCGTATGAATTTTCGTGCATCCACGAACGAAACTGAGGGTACGAGAGACATTTGCAAACGATTTCATGGAATCTGAAGTTGAAGATCCGTCTTCGTATGAATTTTCGAGCATCCACGAACCAAACTGAGGGTACTAGAGACATTTGCAAGCGCCTTTATGGACTCTGGAGGTGGAGATCCGTCTTCGTATGAATTTTCGAGCATCCACGAACGAAACTGAGGTCACGAGAGACATTTGCAAACGATTTCATGGAATCTGAAGTTGAAGATCCGTCTTCGTATGAATTTTCGAGCATCCACGAACCAAACTGAGGGTACGAGAGACATTTGCACGCGCCTTTATGGACTCTGGAGGTGAAGATCCGTCTTCGTATGAATTTTCGAGCATCCACGAACGAAACTGAGGGTACGAGAGACATTTGCAAGCGCCTTTATGAAATCTGAAGTCGAAAATCCGTCTTCGTATGAATTTTCGAGCAACTCCAATCGAAACTGAAGGTACAAGAGACATTTGCAAGCGCCTTTATGGACTCTGGAGTTGAAGATCCGTCTTCGTATGAATTTTCGAGCATCTACAAACGAAACTGAAGGTACAGGAGACATTTGCAAGCGCCTTTATGGACTCTGGAGTTGAAGATCCGTCTTCGTATGAATTTTCGAGCATCCACGAACGAAACTGAGGGTACGAGAGACATTTGCAAACGATTTCATGGAATCTGGAGTTGAAGATCCGTCTTCGTATGAATCTTCGAGCATCCACGAACCAAACTGAGGGTACGAGAGACATTTGCAAGCGCCTTTATGGACTCTGGAGGTGAAGATCCGTCTTCGTATGAATTTTCGAGCATCCACGAACGAAACTGAAGGTACAACAGACGTTTGCAAGCGCCTTTATGGACTCTGGAGTTGAAGATGTGTCTTCGTATGAATTTTCGAGCAACGACGAACGAAACTGAAGGTACAACAGACATTTGCAAGCGCCTTTATGGACTCTGGAGTTGAAGATGTGTCTTCGTATGAATTTTCGAGCAACGACAAACGAAACTGAAGGTACAAGAGACATTTGCAAGCGCCTTCATGGACTCTGGAGTTGGAGATCCGTCTTCGTATGAATTTTCGAGCAACTCCAAACGGAACTGAAGGTACAAGAGACATTTGCAAGCGCCTTTATGGACTCTGGAGTTGAAGATCCTTCTTCGTATGAATTTTCGAGCATCCACGAACGAAACTGAGGGTACGAGAGACGTTTGCAAGCGCCTTTATGGATTCTGGAGTTGAAGATCCGTCTCCGTATGAATTTTCGAGCATCCACGAACCAAACTGAGGGTACGAGAGACATTTGCAAGCGCCTTTATGGACTCTGAAGGTGAAGATCCGTCTTCGTATGAATTTTCAAGCAACTCCAAACGAAACTGAAGGTACAACAGACATTTGCAAGCGCCTTTATGGACTCTGGAGTTGAAGATGTGTCTTCGTATGAATTTTCGAGCAACGACAAACGAAACTGAAGGTACAAGAGACATTTGCAAGCGCCTTTATGGACTCTGGAGATGAAGATTCGTCTTCGTATGAATTTTCGAGCATCCACGAACGAAACTGAGAGTACGAGAGACATTTGCAAGCGCCTCTATGGACTCTTGAGTTGAAGATCCGTCTTCGTATGAATTTTCGAGCAACTCCAAACGAAACTGAAGGTACAAGAGACATTTGCAAGCGCCTTTATGGACTCTGGAGTTGAAGATCCGTCTTCGTATGAATTTTCGTGCATCCACGAACGAAACTGAGGGTACGAGAGACATTTGCAAACGATTTTATGGAATCTGAAGTTGAAGATCCGTCTTCGTATGAATTTTCGAGCATCCACGAACCAAACTGAGGGTACTAGAGACATTTGCAAGCGCCTTTATGGACTCTGGAGTTGAAGATCCGTCTTCGTATGAATTTTCGAGCAACTCCAAACGAAACTGAAGGTACAAGAGACATTCGCAAGCGCCTTTATGGACTCTGGAGTTGAAGATGTGTCTTCGTATGAATTTTCGAGCAACTCCAAATGAAACTGAAGGTACAAGAGACATTTGCAAGCGCCTTTATGGACTCTGGAGGTGAAGATCCGTCTTCGTATGAATTTTCGAGCATCCACGAACCAAACTGAGGGTACGAGAGACATTTGCAAACGATTTCATGGAATTTGAAGTTGAAGATCCGTCTTCGTATGAATTTTCGAGCATCCACGAACCAAACTGAGGGTACGAGAGACATTTGCAAGCGCCTTTATGGACTCTGGAGGTGAAGATCCGTCTTCGTATGAATTTTCGAGCATCCACGAACGAAACTGAGGGTACGAGAGACATTTGCAAGCGCCTCTATGGAATCTGAAGTTGAAGATCCGTCTTCGTATGAATTTTCGAGCATCTACAACCGAAACTGAAGGTACAAGAGACATTTGCAAGCGCCTCTATGGACTCTGGAGTTGAAGATCCGTCTTCGTATGAATTTTCGAGCAACGACAAACGAAACTGAAGGTACAAGAGACATTTGCAAGCGCCTTTATGGACTCTGGAGTTGAAGATGTGTCTTCGTATGAATTTTCGAGCAACGACAAACGAAACTGAAGGTACAAGAGACATTTGCAAGCGCCTTTATGGACTCTGGAGTTGAAGATGTGTCTTCGTATGAATTTTCGAGCAACTCCAAACGAAACTGAAGGTACAAGAGACATTTGCAAGCGCCTTCATGGACTCTGGAGTTGAAGATGTGTCTTCGTATGAATTATCGAGCAACGACGAACGAAACTGAAGGTACAACAGACATTTGCAAGCGCCTTTATGGACTCTGGAGTTGAAGATGTGTCTTCGTATGAATTTTCGAGCAACTCCAAACGAAACTGAAGGTACAAGAGACATTTGCAAGCGCCTTCATGGACTCTGGAGTTGAAGATGTGTCTTCGTATGAATTTTCGAGCAACGACAAACGAAACTGAAGTTACAAGAGACATTCGCAAGCGCCTTCATGGACTCTGGAGTTGGAGATCCGTCTTCGTATGAATTTTCGAGCAACTCCAAACGAAACTGGAGGTACAAGAGACATTTGCAAGCGCCTTTGTGGACTCTGGAGTTGAAGATCCGTCTTCGTATGAATTTTCGAGCAACTCCAAACGAAACTGAAGGTACAAGAGACATTTGCAAGCGACTTTATGGACTCTGGAGTTGAAGATGTGTCTTCGTATGAATTTTCGAGCAACTCCAAATGAAACTGAAAGTACAAGAGACATTTGCAAGCGCCTTTATGGACTCTGGAGGTGAAGATCCGTCTTCGTATGAATTTTCGAGCATCCACGAACGAAACTGAGGGTACGAGAGACATTTGCAAGCGCCTCTATGGAATCTGAAGTTGAAGATCCGTCTTCGTATGAATTTTCGAGCATCTACAACCGAAACTGAAGGTACAAGAGACATTTGCAAGCGCCTCTATGGACTCTGGAGTTGAAGATCCGTCTTCGTATGAATTTTCGAGCAACGACAAACGAAACTGAAGGTACAAGAGACATTTGCAAGCGCCTTTATGGACTCTGGAGTTGAAGATGTGTCTTCGTATGAATTTTCGAGCAACTCCAAACGAAACTGATGGTACAAGAGACATTTGCAAGCGCCTTTATGGACTCTGGAGTTGAAGATGTGTCTTCGTATGAATTTTCGAGCAACGACGAACGAAACTGAAGGTACAACAGACATTTGCAAGCGCCTTTATGGACTCTGGAGTTGGAGATCCGTCTTCGTATGAATTTTCGAGCAACTCCAAACGAAACTGAAGGTACAAGAGACATTTGCAAGCGCCTTTATGGACTCTGGAGTTGAAGATCCGTCTTCGTATGAATTTTCGAGCAACGACAAACGAAACTGAAGGTACAAGAGACATTTGCAAGCGCCTTTATGGACTCTGGAGTTGAAGATCTGTCTTCGTATGAATTTTCGAGCATCTACAACCGAAACTGAAGGTACAAGAGACATTTGCAAGCGCCTCTATGGACTCTGGAGTTGGAGATCCGTCTTCGTATGAATTTTCGAGCAACGACAAACGAAACTGAAGGTACAAGAGACATTTGCAAGCGCCTTTATGGACTCTGGAGTTGAAGATGTGTCT
The DNA here is from genome assembly GCA_963170745.1 of Phymatocera aterrima. Lineage (NCBI taxonomy): Eukaryota > Metazoa > Arthropoda > Insecta > Hymenoptera > Tenthredinidae > Phymatocera > Phymatocera aterrima. Next base: position 56,847 of record CAUJGY010000197.1, read on the forward strand.
TCGTATGAATTTTCGAGCAACTCCAAACGAAACTGAAGGTACAAGAGACATTTGCAAGCGCCTTTATGGACTCTGGAGTTGAAGATGTGTCTTCGTATGAATTTTCGAGCAACGACGAACGAAACTGAAGGTACAACAGACATTTGCAAGCGCCTTTATGGACTCTGGAGTTGAAGATGTGTCTTCGTATGAATTTTCGAGCAACGACAAACGAAACTGAAGGTACAAGAGACATTTGCAAGCGCCTTCATGGACTCTGGAGTTGGAGATCCGTCTTCGTATGAATTTTCGAGCAACTCCAAACGAAACTGAAGGTACAAGAGACATTTGCAAGCGCCTTTATGGACTCTGAAGTTGAAGATCCGTCTTCGTATGAATTTTCGAGCAACGACAAACGAAACTGAAGGTACAAGAGACATTTGCAAGCGCCTTCATGGACTCTGGAGTTGAAGATCCGTCTTCGTATGAATTTTCGAGCATCTACAAACGGAACTGAAGGTACAAGAGACATTTGCAAGCGCCTTTATGGACTCTGGAGTTGAAGATCCGTCTTCGTATGAATTTTCGAGCGACTCCAAACGAAACTGAAGGTACAAGAGACATTTGCAAGCGCCTTTATGGACTCTGGAGTTGAAGATCCGTCTTCGTATGAATTTTCGAGCAACTCCGAACGAAACTGAAGGTACAAGAGACATTTGCAAGCGCCTTTATGGACTCTGGAGTTGAAGATCCGTCTTCGTATGAATTTTCGTGCATCCACGAACGAAACTGAGGGTACGAGAGACATTTGCAAACGATTTTATGGAATCTGAAGTTGAAGATCCGTCTTCGTATGAATTTTCGAGCATCCACGAACCAAACTGAGGGTACTAGAGACATTTGCAAGCGCCTTTATGGACTCTGGAGGTGGAGATCCGTCTTCGTATGAATTTTCGAGCATCCACGAACGAAACTGAAGGTACAAGAGACATTTGCAAGCGCCTTTATGGACTCTGGAGTTGAAGATCCGTCTTCGTATGAATTTTCGAGCAACTCCAAACGAAACTGAAGGTACAAGAGACATTTGTAAGCGCCTTTATGGACTCTGGAGTTGAGGATGTGTCTTCGTATGAATTTTCGAGCAACTCCAAATGAAACTGAAGGTACAAGAGACATTTGCAAGCGCCTTTATGGACTCTGGAGTTGAAGATCCGTCTTCGTATGAATTTTCGAGCATCTACAACCAAAACTGAAGGTACAAGAGACATTTGCATGCGCCTTTATGGACTCTGGAGTTGAAGATCCGTCTTCGTATGAATTTTCGAGCAACGACAAACGAAACTGAAGGTACAAGAGACATTTGCAAGCGCCTTTATGGACTCTGGAGTTGAAGATGTGCCTTCGTATGAATTTTCGAGCAACTCCAAACAAAACTGAAGGTACAAGAGACATTTGCAAGCGCCTTTATGGACTCTGGAGTTGAAGATGTGTCTTCGTATGAATTTTCGAGCAACGACGAACGAAACTGAAGGTACAAGAGACATTTGCAAGCGCCTTTATGGACTCTGGAGTTGAAGATCCGTCTTCGTATGAATTTTCGAGCAACTCCAAACGAAACTGAAGGTACAAGAGATATTTGCAAGCGCCTTTATGGACTCTGGAGTTGAAGATGTGTCTTCGTATGAATTTTCGAGCAACGACAAACGAAACTGAAGGTACAAGAGACATTTGCAAGCGCCTTTATGGACTCTGGAGTTGAAGATGTGTCTTCGTATGAATTTTCGAGCAACGACGAACGAAACTGAAGGTACAACAGACATTTGCAAGCGCCTTTATGGACTCTGGAGTTGAGGATGTGTCTTCGTATGAATTTTCGAGCAACTCCAAATGAAACTGAAGGTACAAGAGACATTTGCAAGCGCCTTTATGGACTCTGGAGTTGAAGATCCGTCTTCGTATGAATTTTCGAGCATCTACAACCAAAACTGAAGGTACAAGAGACATTTGCATGCGCCTTTATGGACTCTGGAGTTGAAGATCCGTCTTCGTATGAATTTTCGAGCAACGACAAACGAAACTGAAGGTACAAGAGACATTTGCAAGCGCCTTTATGGACTCTGGAGTTGAAGATGTGCCTTCGTATGAATTTTCGAGCAACTCCAAACAAAACTGAAGGTACAAGAGACATTTGCAAGCGCCTTTATGGACTCTGGAGTTGAAGATGTGTCTTCGTATGAATTTTCGAGCAACGACGAACGAAACTGAAGGTACAAGAGACATTTGCAAGCGCCTTTATGGACTCTGGAGTTGAAGATCCGTCTTCGTATGAATTTTCGAGCAACTCCAAACGAAACTGAAGGTACAAGAGATATTTGCAAGCGCCTTTATGGACTCTGGAGTTGAAGATGTGTCTTCGTATGAATTTTCGAGCAACGACAAACGAAACTGAAGGTACAAGAGACATTTGCAAGCGCCTTTATGGACTCTGGAGTTGAAGATGTGTCTTCGTATGAATTTTCGAGCAACGACGAACGAAACTGAAGGTACAACAGACATTTGCAAGCGCCATTATGGACTCTGGAGTTGAAGATGTGTCTTCGTATGAATTTTCGAGCAACGACAAACGAAACTGAAGGTACAAGAGACATTTGCAAGCGCCTTTATGGACTCTGGAGTTGAAGATCCGTCTTCGTATGAATTTTCGAGCAACTCCGAACGAAACTGAAGGTACAAGAGACATTTGCAAGCGCCTTTATGGACTCTGGAGTTGAAGATCCGTCTTCGTATGAATTTTCGTGCATCCACGAACGAAACTGAGGGTACGAGAGACATTTGCAAACGATTTTATGGAATCTGAAGTTGAAGATCCGTCTTCGTATGAATTTTCGAGCATCCACGAACCAAACTGAGGGTACTAGAGACATTTGCAAGCGCCTTTATGGACTCTGGAGGTGGAGATCCGTCTTCGTATGAATTTTCGAGCATCCACGAACGAAACTGAAGGTACAAGAGACATTTGCAAGCGCCTTTATGGACTCTGGAGTTGAAGATCCGTCTTCGTATGAATTTTCGAGCAACTCCAAACGAAACTGAAGGTACAAGAGACATTTGCAAGCGCCTTTATGGACTCTGGAGTTGAAGATGTGTCTTCGTATGAATTTTCGAGCAACTCCAAATGAAACTGAAGGTACAAGAGACATTTGCAAGCGCCTTTATGGACTCTGGAGATGAAGATTCGTCTTCGTATGAATTTTCGAGCATCCACGAACGAAACTGAGGGTACGAGAGACATTTGCAAGCGCCTCTATGGACTCTTGAGTTGAAGATCCGTCTTCGTATGAATTTTCGAGCAACTCCAAACGAAACTGAAGGTACAAGAGACATTTGCAAGCGCCTTTATGGACTCTGGAGTTGAAGATCCGTCTTCGTATGAATTTTCGTGCATCCACGAACGAAACTGAGGGTACGAGAGACATTTGCAAACGATTTCATGGAATCTGAAGTTGAAGATCCGTCTTCGTATGAATTTTCGAGCATCCACGAACCAAACTGAGGGTACTAGAGACATTTGCAAGCGCCTTTATGGACTCTGGAGGTGGAGATCCGTCTTCGTATGAATTTTCGAGCATCCACGAACGAAACTGAGGTCACGAGAGACATTTGCAAACGATTTCATGGAATCTGAAGTTGAAGATCCGTCTTCGTATGAATTTTCGAGCATCCACGAACCAAACTGAGGGTACGAGAGACATTTGCACGCGCCTTTATGGACTCTGGAGGTGAAGATCCGTCTTCGTATGAATTTTCGAGCATCCACGAACGAAACTGAGGGTACGAGAGACATTTGCAAGCGCCTTTATGAAATCTGAAGTCGAAAATCCGTCTTCGTATGAATTTTCGAGCAACTCCAATCGAAACTGAAGGTACAAGAGACATTTGCAAGCGCCTTTATGGACTCTGGAGTTGAAGATCCGTCTTCGTATGAATTTTCGAGCATCTACAAACGAAACTGAAGGTACAGGAGACATTTGCAAGCGCCTTTATGGACTCTGGAGTTGAAGATCCGTCTTCGTATGAATTTTCGAGCATCCACGAACGAAACTGAGGGTACGAGAGACATTTGCAAGCGCCTCTATGGACTCTGGAGTTGAAGATCCGTCTTCGTATGAATTTTCGTGCATCCACGAACGAAACTGAGGGTACGAGAGACATTTGCAAACGATTTCATGGAATCTGAAGTTGAAGATCCGTCTTCGTATGAATTTTCGAGCATCCACGAACCAAACTGAGGGTACTAGAGACATTTGCAAGCGCCTTTATGGACTCTGGAGGTGGAGATCCGTCTTCGTATGAATTTTCGAGCATCCACGAACGAAACTGAGGTCACGAGAGACATTTGCAAACGATTTCATGGAATCTGAAGTTGAAGATCCCTCTTCGTATGAATTTTCGAGCATCCACGAACCAAACTGAGGGTACGAGAGACATTTGCACGCGCCTTTATGGACTCTGGAGGTGAAGATCCGTCTTCGTATGAATTTTCGAGCATCCACGAACGAAACTGAGGGTACGAGAGACATTTGCAAGCGCCTTTATGAAATCTGAAGTCGAAAATCCGTCTTCGTATGAATTTTCGAGCAACTCCAATCGAAACTGAAGGTACAAGAGACATTTGCAAGCGCCTTTATGGACTCTGGAGTTGAAGATCCGTCTTCGTATGAATTTTCGAGCATCTACAAACGAAACTGAAGGTACAGGAGACATTTGCAAGCGCCTTTATGGACTCTGGAGTTGAAGATCCGTCTTCGTATGAATTTTCGAGCATCCACGAACGAAACTGAGGGTACGAGAGACATTTGCAAACGATTTCATGGAATCTGAAGTTGAAGATCCGTCTTCGTATGAATCTTCGAGCATCCACGAACCAAACTGAGGGTACGAGAGACATTTGCAAGCGCCTTTATGGACTCTGGAGGTGAAGATCCGTCTTCGTATGAATTTTCGAGCATCCACGAACCAAACTGAGGGTACGAGAGACATTTGCAAACGATTTTATGGAATCTGAAGTTGATGATCCGTCTTCGTATGAATTTTCGAGCATCCACGAACCAAACTGAGGGTACGAGAGACATTTGCAAGCGCCTTTATGGACTCTGGAGGTGAAGATCCGTCTTCGTATGAATTTTCGAGCATCCACGAACCAAACTGAGGGTACGAGAGACATTTGCAAACGATTTTATGGAATCTGAAGTTGAAGATCCGTCTTCGTATGAATTTTCGAGCATCCACGAACCAAACTGAGGGTACGAGAGACATTTGCAAGCGCCTTTATGGACTCTGGAGGTGAAGATCCGTCTTCGTATGAATTTTCGAGCATCCACGAACCAAACTGAGGGTACGAGAGACATTTGCAAACGATTTCATGGAATTTGAAGTTGAAGATCCGTCTTCGTATGAATTTTCGAGCATCCACGAACCAAACCGAGGGTACGAGAGACATTTGCAAGCGCCTTTATGGACTCTGGAGGTGAAGATCCGTCTTCGTATGAATTTTCGAGCATCCACGAACCAAACTGAGGGTACGAGAGACATTTGCAAGCGCCTTTATGGACTCTGGAGGTGAAGATCCGTCTTCGTATGAATTTTCGAGCATCCACGAACCAAACTGAGGGTACGAGAGACATTTGCAAACGATTTTATGGAATCTGAAGTTGAAGATCCGTCTTCGTATGAATTTTCGAGCATCCACGAACCAAACTGAGGGTACGAGAGACATTTGCAAGCGCCTTTATGGACTCTGGAGGTGAAGATCCGTCTTCGTATGAATTTTCGAGCATCCACGAACGAAACTGAGGGTACGAGAGACATTTGCAAGCGCCTTTATGGAATCTGAAGTTGAAGATCCGTCTTCGTATGAATTTTCGAGCAACTCCAAACGAAACTGAAGGTACAAGAGACATTTGCAAGCGCCATTATGGACTCTGGAGAGTAGATAAACAAGGCGGGTTCTAGACCAAAATCCAAGATGGCGGCCATGGCTCCTCAAGATGGCGGCCGTGCATTACAAAATGTCGGTTGTCTGATCCCCCCACCTTGGCTGATACCGTTAGCAGCCACCCCTATGAGCAATCTCGATCACACCCCCCATCACCGTTATTAACGGGGCTCCATCGCCATTGCCGTTATCCAGGTCATCTTGATCATTAACGGGACTCAGGTCATCCTCGTCATTGACGTGACTCGGGTCACTATCGTTTTTAACGGGACTCCGACCCCACCACCACCGTCTGAGGTTGTACGAGCTGACTTTGAGGTCACGTAACGATGTCCGAGCCTAAAACTGCCCACGTGGTATTGCCAGAGCACGTTGTTGCAGGTTTGACCAGCGCGAGCAGCATTGACCTATATAGTATATGATAAAGTGATCCGCCACGTCATCGGTGCACCTTTGCGTTTTCGCGGGTCTAACGGCACCGTCGCGCGACCGCAGGCCTAGTTTTTCTGATTTCTGATTTCTGATCTCTGACGTCAAATGTCAGCTTGATAAGTCGAAATCTGCGCTACATGCTAACATACTTTTCCGTTGTAACGCGTAACGCTTACGTACAGCTTTACCAGCATATTTTAAATATTAAAACCTATAGCATATTCTAACTATTATAACCTATAGCATATCGTTGAGGGGAAATGTAAAATGTGTAACGGTCTAGAGAAACACTTTTGGAGTATGAATGTATAGAAGTAAATTGATGGATATTCTCAATAATTCTGCAGTTTTGCATATCACAACAATGTTAAAAATTTATACCACATTGCATCAGTTTGCTGTGACATTAAATATAGAATCAAAACACCACAATGACTTACAGTTAGATTGCTCCTAATAAAAATATCCGTCCACTCCTATGGACTTTCAAGTTAAGAAATCTGGAGTTGAACTCCATCGATATGAAAAGTGTTCTGCCCAGCACAACTAACACTATACCATAGGGTTATTGTAAATGAACTTATATATTGAATATTCGTGTATTTCTGTTTATTAAATAACCATTCAATTAATACAGAAAGTACAAGATCACTGAATCATTCGACATTCTAAACAGTCTTTAACCATAGGGATAGGTTCAACATTATTCGGGATGTGTATTCGACATTTGAGACAGCTCGCGATGTCCTTATCCTTCTTCATAGCCTCGGAAAGTTTGTCCCACACCTCGTCGATGATGTTGGATCCGTAAATGAGTATGAAATCTTTGCTTAGGAATGCTATATCCTCTGCTTTCATTCGTTTTAAGCTACGCGCTTGAAGGTATATCAGCAGTGACTTTTGAGGGCATGGAATACAGTTCTCCAGATACCAAGTTTTCATTCGTTGAACGTTTTCAAAAGCACACTTATAATTGAGAACACCCCCGTGACGATCCTTATGCCAATGAACCACTTTGATGTGTTGTAGCGATCGAAGATTTGGACACCACAACTCTTCCAGATCGACTACGAGCTTCGATTCGTCACAGATCATTTTTTCAACCCAAATCTTTTTCTCTCGCCCCTTCTCGTAGATGTAGGTCGCACATTCTACAATCTTCTTCGACACTTTCTGTACATCGCTATAGAGCATATCGCCCGCGTTCCACAGTATCCCATGATAATTTCGTGTCAACCAGGCATTGGTAGCTCTATATCTGCCCGGTAAGGTTTCCCAAGCGCATGGGGGTTTGAAGAGGATGCGAACCAGACCTTGTTGGCCTTCTTCATCCGCTTGAATCGTAATTGCTCCGAGCTCCTTCAACACGAATCTATTATCAGGTTGTTTAAAACCTTGCACGTCCAATATCATGTCCATTGTAATGGTTCTTTAAAATGGTACGATGTGTATCGAAAGAGACGTTAGAAGTGAACTAGTTCGATGGATATTCCGCTCGACTTTTATACTGAGAGGATTTATGGGAGGGTTCATAGAGTTTGAAAAACTAGAATATCATTGGGCGATAGACTCAAACTCATAGCTATATGGTAGGAGAGGTAGAATAATTCACAGTGTATGTACATTTTCTTTCCTTTATTTCCAATAACCATAATGTAGTGAAAAGTACAGTTACAATAAAAGTATAGATGAACTATAATTTCCTTATGTTAATTTCTTTACGCTACCGCTGATTGGATTGTATTCAACAATGCGATCATGTAAAATTAGACAATAGGCTGAAGTTTGCGGAGGAAAAGGATGTGTTGACTCAAATTCAAGACGAATGTCCACAGGTCCGGACTTCAGAGAATCACTTTGCTTCGAACAATCTATGACGATTAGAGGTGCGGTTTTTAGAAATTCGATCCTGTTCAATAACGGTTCGGACTCCTTGATGTAGTATGAGCTTTGAAAGTATGCATACATATCGTAAAGTAGTGCGCATTGATTGCGAACGAGGTCGAGATTTAAGTTCCCATAAGGATAACTCTGCGAGTTGAGAAAGAGCTTAACGTCTCGAATATTGCAATGATCGAAATTACTCGCATTTTTCGTAGCATCGTTCTACCGCCCCGTTTGGAAACCCACCACAATATATCGAGGTTTCTCCAATTGAGTTGAGGTTTTCACGACCCATACGTGCTTTGAGGTTGCAGGTAGTAGCGGATACTCGTACAATTCCCGTGTACGGAAGCTGATAGGGATAGGTGTATCTGTGGCAATATAGTTCAACAACTGAATTTTTCGTTGATCCGAAACCTTAACGTATGGAATCATCCATTCAAGTTTCAGCATAGAAATTTTAAATTGTTCCGGAGCCCCCTCGATGAGTGTCTGTACAACAGCGTTTGTGTCACTATTTGCTCTCGTGAGAATCAACTCGTGCTTGGCGTTCACGATAATTCTACGATAGTCCTCAGCGAAACCTAGCAGCAAACTCAGTGGTATGGAGACGTCAAAGTAGCCATTCTCATCGGTTATCTCATTGTCGTTGTGGATCCAACCGGCGTTCTCCAGCATAGGCCTCTGACTAGGAGTCTGTGATATATAGTTCTTCATGAGCGTTGTAAGTCCCACATTTTTATTTCGGTCGATCTCAACTGCATTCAGTTCGTAGCGTATATCCTCGAACAATTGACGGATGGTATTATTAACTAGCTTTGTAGCGGTAACAGGCGTTCGTCCGTCTGCCTTGGTCAATCTTCCGTACACGTGTAGCGAGCTTCTGCTCGGCAGCAAACACAAATCCTGATGTTGAACGGCGATGCGGATTTCATCGTTATTTTCGAAGCTCGTTGAAGCAAACGGTTGGTGCGCGTGAGTCTCGTAGTGTGCAACCGACTCGTCAAAGACAATTGGTTTTTGTATAGTTAGGATCTCCTCCATGGTACGAAGCAGACTACTACGATACAGCAGAAATTCACTTTTACTTTCCGAAAATTTTTTTTCCACGAACTCTGAGACCCAGACTCTTCAGGAATCGGATATTTTGAGGTTTTAGCTGCTTGAGAGGTGCGTGACGACTGTGTGTTCCCCGGCATGCTGACTCTCTTTTATAACTGGGACTGGCTTTGGTTTCAAACACGATACCCATTATGATTTCACATGCAGCCTTATCGTTACCAATTCACCCTGGAAATTGATTAACCGTCCGTCTTGATCCACTATTTTGAGCTGAAGATGATCTATTGCTCGGGCGTTGATCGGGAGGTAAATGACATTCGTCGGTACTTCGATGATCTTATATCCCGGTGGAACGACAGGGACAATTCGTGGATGGTGTGAACTCGTTGTTCGTTGACGTACGCACCCGTGGTGATGTTGCACTCGACTCGTAAGGAGTTAACTTTGAGAATGGTAACCGGCAAGTCGGATGTGTGAGTTAGATTAGCCTCGAGAATGCGTGGAGCGAATCCCAAGAGGCGACCGATAGAGTCAGCGGGTTGAAAATTTATCCAACGATCGCACTTGATTTCGCTGCACGGCGTATTGTTGTTGGCACGTAGACTGAATGAGATATTTCGCTGGGACAATACTTTCTGTAGATGATTCTCGATATCTTCAATTTCGTAGCTTCCAGTGGGTATTGTTATGACTTCGCTCTCTGCGATGTAAAGCTTGTTGTTCCCCTCGTTGATGTTAGGAATCGAGTTGAAGGTTAGCAATTGAACGAGTCCCAATGTATAATTTTTGAACGGTGACAGCTCGATCGGGGGAAAATAGTGAGCGTTCAGTATGGAGGATGTACCAGAAAGCGTTAATGTAAGCGAATCTGCACTCATGGTGGTTGATGCTTGACTGGTGTTCTACGTAATACGCGAGTACGTTTTATAACAATCCACTTAAGAAGTTCAGACACAGGTGTCCGCATATAACAGTATTATATTTTTGATATTGTTCATAATTGTACATTACAATGCTACCAACACCAAGATATTCCATCAGATCTTCAGGTGGTTGCAGATTTCCAAAGCTGTCAAAGTAAAAGACTTCGCGGTTCTTTTTTCTGTATGCAACCCAGTGTGTACCAGGGCCGTCCTTATCATCAAGATTTACAATAGCAGCTTCGAACTTTCTAGGTCCACCTTTGGGCATATCGTTTCGCATGTAAACTCCTCGAAAGCGTGGAATTTTCATAATCCTTGCATACTTTAGAAGATCGAGATCCGTGAGTGCTCGGTGTGGTAGCTTTACGCGTTTTTTTGTTCCAAATGTAGACCAAGACCCGTCTTGTATGGTTTCAGGTATAGTCCCTTACCCAAGGCAATTGCCTCCATTGTCTGATTATGACGTTGTCGCTCTTGCAATTCACGTTTTGCAGCGCTTGCATCGTTTACAGCTTTTGCGATACCAGCTGCTCCCCCTGCTAGAGCTCCGGTAGCGCTCAACCCAGCGAACAGAGGTATCAGAAAGGGTAAGAATCCCCCGATTTTGGTTGGTACAGGTAAAATGCGGGGAGTTTGCACTCTACTCCTACCTCCAACAGTTTTTACAGCTTCGCGTGCTCCGTGAAGAGCTGATTTGACGGGATCGGACTTGCTGCTTGATCGCATGGAATCTCTTGCCGCTTTTACTATCCGCTTCAGAGAGACTTTTTTCTTCCTCCCACCTTTACAACGTCTGGTTGTAGATTTCTTCCTCGATATACCCATACCAAGTTTTCTTTTCACTTTCATTGCGTTAGTTACACCCCAGGCGACTGCTTTTTCTGCAAGACTCGCGTCTTTGGCGGAAACGCGTTGCCAGGCTTTCTCCGCGAGTACTTTATCCGCGTCGTGTCGAGCGGCAAGATTATCTCGATCTTTCGAGTACGCGATATCGTGTTCCTTGCACGCAGCGTCGAGCGGATTGATGCCTGGGTCACCTCGCGCGAGACGCTCTCTAAGGTTTGTTCCGGGACCACAATACTGATAGCCAGGTATATGTAGTTCCACAGGAAGTTTGTTGATGATTTTATTGATTAGACCGCCACCACACGGTTGTCGTCGTCGTCGTCGTTCTTGCTTACGGGGAGGTACCTGAGTAGACGGCAAGAAAAACAGGTAAACTTCGGGAATTTTTATCTGAAAAACTAATGTTTCGATTGGATCTGGGTTTTTTTTATTGGAAAATATGTACATTGAGGTATTTTGAGGAATTTTTTCAAATAAATTCGTTGAGTGGAA
>OY720674.1:0-20301 GCA_963170745.1 Phymatocera aterrima
GTTTAAATAGCTTAATTGATAAAGTTTTTCATTGAAGATGAATTGATGATAGTTTATATCTTTAAACAAATATAATTTATAAAGAAAAAAATTTTCTTAAATTTATAATGAAAATATAATGTTTTTATTAAACTATATAAATTTAATTTTTAATAATAGTAATTAGAAATATAAACGAAATTTAATCGTTGATTAAAAGTTAGAAGCTTTATTTTTGTATATTTCTTTAATTGGAATAGTTATTTAATTCTAAAATATTATTAACAATAATATGCTAAATTTTTAGCTTCAATTAATTTTAAAAGTTTGAGTTAAAAATTAACTTAAATATCAGGTCGAAACTGATTACAATTATTTGTTTCAAACTTAAGATAAATTAATATTCAATAATTAATAATATTTGAATGCAAATCAACTGTTATTTTTAACTATTATCCTTTACTTATATTAATCAGTTTAGGGCCCCAAATTTTCATTCATGGTATAATCCTAAAATTAAAATTATAATAAAATATAATGTAATATAAAGTCAAATTATTTGATTTGAAACTCTTATAGTTAAAATTATTGGTAGTATTAAGGCGATTTCTACATCGAAAATTAAGAAAATAATAGCAATGAGGAAAAATCGTAAAGAAAATGGTAATCGTGTTTTACCTTTAGGATCAAACCCGCATTCGAAAGGGGAATTTTTTTCTCGGTCATATATTATTTTTTTTGATAGTATAACTGTTAGTATTATGATTATAGTTGTTAAAAAAATAATTAATAATATTAAATTAAAAATTAATTTTATTATTTATACTATTATGTTATTAGACTTTTTGACTGGAAATCAATTATACTTAGCTTATATTATATAAATAATTTATTTTAATTAAAGGTTAATTTCCCCCTCATCAGTAAATTGAGATATAAAGTAGTAATCAAATTACATCAACAAAATGTCAATATCAAATTGCTGCCTCGAATCCAAAATGATGGGTGTTAGAAAAATGATTTTTTATTAATCGAATAAAGTTAATAAATAAGAATATTGTCCCAATTAGTACATGTAGGCCATGAAATCCTGTTGCTATAAAAAATGTTGACCCATAGATTGAATCAGCTATGGAAAAAGGAGCTTCTAAGTACTCATACCTTTGAAGAATGGAAAATATCAATCCCAGTATGATTGTAAAAATTAATCTTTTTATAGTTTCTTTTTTATTAAAATTTATTAACCTATGGTGTGCTCATGTGACTGTTACACCTGAAGATACAAGAATTAATGTATTTAGTAGGGGGATATGAAATGCATTAAATGGGATAATTCCTTTTGGGGGTCATATACCCCCAATTTCAAATGACGGGTTTAGGGATCTATGAAAAAAAGCTCAAAAAAAAGATAAAAAAAAGAATAATTCTGAGATAATAAATAAAATCATTCCTCATTTTAATCCTTTTGTTACTATTAAAGTATGAAGGCCTTGGTATGTTCTTTCACGAACTACATCTCGTCATCATTGAAATATAATTATAAGGGTAATTATAAATCCTAAAATAAAAAGTTTATTATTATTGAAATGGAATCATTTCACAGTTCCTAATATTAAAATTATTACTCTTAAAGCCCCTAGTAAAGGTCAAGGGCTATAATCAACTAAGTGGAATGAATGATTTTTTTTTAACATTAATTAACTTCTCTAGAGTATAAAGTTCTTAAAACTATAAACACATAGGATTGAATAATAGCTACTGCTGATTCTAGTATAAGTAAAGTTAGTTGAATAATTACTAATAGTATAATTAAGTTATATTGAAGGTTAGTTCTTGTAGATCTTAATAATACTATAAGTAAATGTCCTGCAATTATATTCGCTGTTAATCGAACTGATAAAGTTAATGTTCGAATTAAATTTCTAATTGATTCAATTATAACTATAAAAGGTATTAAAATTAAAGGTGTGTTTTGGGGAATTAGATGTTTGAATATATGATTTGTATTATTAATTCACCCAAAAATTATAAATCTTAATCATATAGGTAAAGCTAAAGATAGTGTTAAAGTTAAATGTCTAGTGCAAGTGAAAATATAGGGGAATAATCCTAGAAAATTATTATAAAGGATTATTGTAAATAATGATAAGAAAATTAATGTTCTTCCTTTATTGTAGGAGGATTTTATTAAATTTTTTAAATTTATATGAAGTCTGTTTATTACATTGAAAATAATTACATTAATTCGAGGTAAAATAAATCAGTAAGATTGGGGGAAAAAAAATAACCCTAGAATTGTTCTTATTCAATTAAAAGAAAAATTTAAAATTCTTGAAGTAGGATCAAAAATAGAAAATAAGTTATTTATTATCATTTTCAATTTGGTAAAAATTTATTTTTAAATACTTTAGGGGTATAAGTTGTAGATTTAACTTTTTTTAAAAAATTAAAATAATTGAGGATATTAAATAATATAAAAATAAAAGAAAAAAATATATAAAGATAAATTCAATTTAAAGGAAATATTTGTGGAATAAAAGAGTATTAATAATTTAATAATTTTAGTTTGACATTCTAATGTTTTTTTTAAACTAATTCTTTTCATTAAGAATAATTGTTACTTTATTATATTATGATTTAAAAGATCATTGCTTGACTTCGGCCACTTAATGAATTATTTAATTTTAATATTTTATAGTTTTAATAAATATATTATTTATTAAAGTTATTTATTCATTTTATAAAATATTTTATTAAAGTTCTTTCAATTACAATAGGTATAAATCTATGATTTGCTCCACAAATTTCTGAACATTGACCAAAATATATCCCAGGTCGTTTAATAAATAAATTAATTTGGTTTAATCGTCCGGGGATTGCATCAATTTTTTTTCCTAAAGATGGGATAGATCATGAATGGATTACATCTGTTGAAGTTACTAAAATTCGTATTTGTGTATTAAATGGTAAGATTAAGTTATTATCAACGTCAAGTAGACGAAAGGAATTTATATAATTATTTTTATTTATATATGAATCAAATTCAATAGATTTAAAATCTGTGTATTCATATCTTCAATATCATTGATGTCCAATTACCTTAATAGTTAATAAAGGTAAATTTATTTCATCATTTAAATATAATAAGTGAATAGATGGTAGTGCAATAAAAATTAATAGAATTATAGGTAATGTAGTTCAAATAATTTCAATATTTTGTTTATTTAATAAGTTTCGATTAATAAAATTATTAGATAATATAATTCTTATTAAGTATATAATTGAGATTAAAATTAAAATAATTACTATTATAGAGTGATCATGAAAAAATGTTAGTTGTTCTATTATAGGGGATCTAGCATCTTGTAGATTTATATTTATTCAAGTTGTTATTTCTATAAAAAGAATTAAAATTCTTTATAAATGGGTCTTAAATCCATTGCATTTTTCTGCCATAATAGAAATTTTTAGTATGTTATTTTATATTAAATTTAATTTAATTTAATAAAATATGTTTTATTTATTTAAATGAGATGGGTAATTCTTCATATCTATGATCTGCCGGGGGAGTTATTTGATTTCATTCAATAGAAGAATTTAAATGAAGAGGGAAGATTAATTGTCGTTGAGATGATAATCCTTCTCAAATAATAAATATTAAATGTAAAATTCTTAATAATGAGATAAAAGAACCTAAAGAAGATAAAATATTTCATGAAAGTAAAGCATCAGGGAAATCTGAGTAACGACGTGGTATACCGTTTAATCCAAGAAAATGTTGGGGAAAAAATGTTAAATTAACTCCTAAAAATATACAATAAAATTGAATTTTTAATCATAAATTATTTAATGTAACTCCTGCAAACAAAGGGAATCAATTAATCAAACCAGCTATAATTCCGAATACTGCTCCTATCGATAATACATAATGAAAGTGTGCTACAACATAATAAGTATCGTGAAGAATAATATCGATTGATGAATTAGATAAAATAATACCAGTTAAACCCCCTAAGGTAAATAAGAATACAAATCCTAGAGTTCATAGTATTGAGGGATTTAAATTCAATTGAGATCCGTATAAAGTTGCTAATCACCTAAAAATTTTAATTCCAGTGGGGATTGCAATAATTATTGTAGCTGCTGTGAAATATGCTCGGGTATCAATATCTATCCCTACAGTAAATATATGATGTGCTCATACTACAAATCCTAATAATCCGATTGATAGTATAGCGTAAATTATACCTAGTGTTCCAAATGTTTCTTTTTTTCCTGATTCTTGTGAGATAATATGAGAAATTATTCCAAATGCAGGAATAATTAAAATATATACTTCTGGGTGTCCGAAAAATCAAAATAAATGTTGGTAAAGAATAGGGTCTCCTCCTCCTGAGGGGTCGAAGAATGTTGTATTTAAATTCCGATCTGTTAATAATATAGTAATTGCCCCTGCAAGTACTGGGAGGGATAGTATTAATAATAATGCAGTTAATGTAGTAGCTCAAACTAGTAATGGTATTTGTTCAAGTTTTATTCTTTTGATTCGTATATTTATTGTAGTTGAAATAAAATTAATTGCTCCTAAAATAGATGAAATTCCTGCTAAATGTAATGAGAAAATTATTAAATCTACAGAAGCTCCTCTATGGGATAAAGTTGTTGATAGAGGAGGATATACAGTTCAACCTGTTCCTGACCCTGAATTTACTAAATTTCTAGATATTAATAGTGTAATTGATGGGGGTAGTAATCAAAATCTTATATTATTTAATCGGGGAAATGCTATATCGGGGGCTCCTAATATTAAAGGGAGAAGTCAATTTCCAAATCCTCCAATTATAATAGGTATTACTATAAAAAAAATTATTAAGAAAGCATGTGAAGTAACTATTATATTATAAATTTGATCATCACCAATGATTGATTTAGGTGTTCTTAATTCAATTCGAATTAATATACTGAATGATATTCCTATTATTCCTGATCAGATCCCAAAAATGAAATATAGTGTTCCAATATTTTTATGATTTGTTGAAAATAATCATTTATTTATTATTTAAAATTAAAATAAATTAAAATAAAATAAATTAAAATAAATTAAAATAAATAAATTAAAATAAATATTTATATTAATATTAATATTAATATTTATTTATATATATATATATATATATATATATATAAATAAATAAATAAATAAAATGGCTGAATTTAGGCGATAAATTGTAAATTTATTTATGAAATAAAAATTTTTCTTTTATTAAATTAATTTTATAGTTAAATATAAATAACATTAGAATGCAATTCTAAAATTATAATTTAAATGAATTATTAAGATTTAAAAATAATAAGGTTTATTTAGAACTTTGAAGGTTCTTAGTTTAATTTAACTTAAAATCTTTTTATTATAAAAATCTATTGTTATTTAAGTTAGAAATAATTGTCATTAATATTAATGAATTAATTAGTAAGATTCTTGTAAATGATTTATTTAAATATATAGGATTAGATTTATTGTTTCAATAATTTAAATTCTTATTAAAAATAAATATAGGAGTTAACATATTTATATAATATAATAATGAGATTGATGTTATTATAATAAAATATAAACTTTCAAAAAATATATAATTATTTAATATAGTTATTAAAATTATTAATTTAGGGAAAAATCCTAGTATTGGGGGTATTCCTGTGAGGGATATTAAAGATAATAAAAAAAAAATTTTTGTGTTAATATTATTATTATTATTATTTTTATATATTTGATTTAAATAATTAAAGTTTTGATTATTAAAGTATAAACATACTACTATCATTATTAAAAAATATATTCTATAATAATTTATTATAATATTAGGATTTATTATTATGATTATTAATATCCATCTTAAATGATTTAATGACGAATAAAATAAAATTAATTTAATTGATGTTTGGTTTAAACCTATTAGTGTTCTTATTAAAATTGTTAATAAAGAAGATAAATAAATTATCATATTTAAATTATTTGATATTATAATTAAAAATATTGGTCTGATTTTTTGTCAAGTTAATAAAATAAAACAGTTTATTCACCTTATATTAATAACTATTTTAGGGATTCATCAGTGAAAGGGGGAGGCCCCTAATTTTATTAGTAATCTTAGATGAATAATTATTATAATAGGATTAATTTTAATTAAATTTAAATTAGTTTTGTAAGAAATGATTATAATTAATATTATTGATGATGCTCTGGCTTGAATAATAAAATAAATTATTATTGAGTTGGAAATTTTTATTTTTTTAAACTTATTTATTATTATAGGGATAAATATTAAAAGATTAATTTCTATACCAATTCATGCATTAATTCATGAAGATGAATTAATAGTAATTATTGTTCTTATGAAAATAATTAAAATAATTAAGTATTTTAGTATAGTTATTTTATTAATATAAAAAAAGTTTTTAGAGAAAAAGTAATTTGGGTCTTTTAAAAAAAGTAATTTTGTCATTAGAGTATTTATATATATATATATAATATATATATATATATATATATATATATATTAAATGAAGGTAATGTTTTTTACTTTTTTTATTCTATCAAAATAACTCTTTAATCAGACACTTCATTTTTAGTTTATTACTAAATTGTTTAAAAATTTTATAAAATTTAGTTAATTTTTAAAAAATGTGAAAATTTTATTTTACTATATAAGATTTTAATGAATTTTTTTTTGATAGGACATTAAATGGAATTATACAATAGTCATTTAAAGAACTTTAAATGGAATTGATAAACATTTAATAATTATTTTTTAGAAAGAATATGTATTTAACATTTAATAAATAGTTAGGAAGCATTCCATCTATTTACATAATGTAAATTAGATGAAGTTCATCTATAAGATGAATCAATGCTTATATTGAAATTTTAAAGAAGAATCTTTTAAAACTTATATAAATAATGGAATATTTATTATCATTATGATAAATTATTAAATGTATATTAATATACTAAACATTTATATACTATATTAATTAAATGTATATTAATATATTAAACATTTATATACATTAAAAAGAATAATATATAAATACTTAATAAAATATATTATAAAATAAGAATTGATAGAAAAAAGTTAAATTAGAATTGAATATATTATATAATTTAAGAATTTAATATAACATTAAAATATGATTGTATGAGAAAACTAATGATTTTTAGAAAAAAAATTAATAAAACTGAATAAGTAGGTATTTTCAGCAATATTACGGAGAATCTAAGATCTAAAGTTTAAAATCTAAAAAATTTGGTGTAGGGTTTTAATTATTTAGATTTGTTTTACAATGATTTTTGAGTTATTATTTTAGTTAATTTTTAAAAAATGTGAAAATTTTATTTTACTATATAAGATTTTAATGAATTTTTTTTTGATAGGACATTAAATGGAATTATACAATAGTCATTTAAAGAACTTTAAATGGAATTGATAAACATTTAATAATTATTTTTTAGAAAGAATATGTATTTAACATTTAATAAATAGTTAGGAAGCATTCCATCTATTTACATAATGTAAATTAGATGAAGTTCATCTATAAGATGAATCAATGCTTATATTGAAATTTTAAAGAAGAATCTTTTAAAACTTATATAAATAATGGAATATTTATTATCATTATGATAAATTATTAAATGTATATTAATATACTAAACATTTATATACTATATTAATTAAATGTATATTAATATATTAAACATTTATATACATTAAAAAGAATAATATATAAATACTTAATAAAATATATTATAAAATAAGAATTGATAGAAAAAAGTTAAATTAGAATTGAATATATTATATAATTTAAGAATTTAATATAACATTAAAATATGATTGTATGAGAAAACTAATGATTTTTAGAAAAAAATTAATAAAACTGAATAAGTAGGTATTTTCAGCAATATTACGGAGAATCTAAGATCTAAAGTTTAAAATCTAAAAAATTTGGTGTAGGGTTTTAATTATTTAGATTTGTTTTACAATGATTTTTGAGTCATTATTTTAGTTAATTTTTAAAAAATGTGAAAATTTTATTTTACTATATAAGATTTTAATGAAAAAATCCTTGAAAGTTTAAGTTAGGATTGAATATATTTTATAATATATTTAATTTAAAAATTATTAGTAAATATATAGATTTTAAAAATTATTTTTTATATTATATTATTAGATATTATAATTTTTAATAGTTTATTTTTATAAGGGTGTTATATTTTTAATTTATTAAAATTAGGTAAAATATTTTTTTGACTATTTTTATCACATAATTTTGTAGGGAAATTATTAGATTTAAATTGTTAAATTTTGTATTTTTTTTACTTTTTTTAATTACGTATTATATATATATATATATATATATATATATATTAATTTATTTTTAATAGAATTAAACTATTTCTTAAGATTTCAAAAATCTTTGTACATCATTTATACTAAAAAATATTAAAAAAAATTAAAAAGAAAAAAATTGAAATTTTTATAAGTGGGGTATGAACCCATTAGCTTTATTAGCTTATCTTTTTTTTAAAAAAAAAAATAAAAATATTTTTTTTGCTTAAAAATTTCATGTATTTTGTGAAAACTATAAAGTTTGATTTTAGCTTTGTTATTTATTTTATAATTTTTGTACATGTAAATTTTTGTGTGTAAAATAATTATATTTTAAAAATATATTTATTTCTTATTTTTTATTTGCAGTATATAGGTTTAATAATTAAAGAAATTTAGAATTAAAAATTTATAGGAATATAGGCAAAAAATGTGCCAGCAGCTGCGGTTATACATTTTATGTAAGTAAATATTATTAATTATAGTAAATTTATTATATTAATAATAATAATATATATATATATATATATATATTAGGTGAAATTATTTTATATGTTTAATTGTTTTAAATTAATATAAATTTATGAAATCTTTATAATAAACTAGGATTAGATACCCTATTATTTAAGACTTAAATTGGAATTAGAGGAATAAATAGTTATGATCTTTAAACTTAAAAAAATTGGCGGTATTTAAAACTAATTAGAGGAACTTGTTTTTTAATTGATAGTCCGCAAGAGATCTTACTTTGATTTTTAATTTATTTATTGTCGTTATCAGATTATTTTTGAAGAAAATTAATTTTCTAGAATAAAAATATTTATTTATTTCAGGTCATTATGTAGTTTATATTAAAGTTAAAATGAGTTACAATAATTTTAAATTATTATGGATATTAAAATGAAATTTTTTAATTGAAAGTGGATTTAATAGTAAAAAATAATATTTTATATTTTTGAATTAAGAATTAAATATGTACATATCGCCCGTCACTCTCGTCTTAAAATGAGATAAGTCGTAACAAAGTAGATGTACTGGAAAGTGTATCTAGAAAGTTTTATTCAAATTAAAATTTTTATTAATATAATTTATTTACAATAAATTAGTAGTTGTTATAATCCAACTTAATTTGAAATATTTGAATTATTATTTAAAGTTTAAAGTTTTTATTATAAATAAATAGTTATTTGTTAAATTAATAAAATTATTTTTAAATTATTTATGTTATTGTATTAAATAAAAAATTAATTATATGTATATATATATTTATAAATTATAGTTTATTAGTATTGTGAAAGAATTTTGAAAAAGTAGTGAAAAAAAAATTATTTAAAAGTAAATTTAATTTATTGTACCTTGTGTATCAGGGTTTATTTATAAAAAAATAATGAAAATATTTTTTCTCGAATTTGAAAGATCTATTTTATTTAAATAAATTTTATTATTGTAAAAATATTTTAAATTTTAAAATAGCAATGAAATGTTATTCGTTTTCAAAGTTATCTAGTTTTTTAATAAATGAATTTAATTCAGGTATTATTATTAAAATATAAAATTTGTATTTTTTTTATTATTAATACTAATATTTTAAGGGATAAGCTTTAAAATATATTTTTATAATTTATTTAAAATAATTAATAAATTATTTATATAAGCTTAGAAATAGTTTTTTTGTATTTTTAAAATGTTATAATTAGTATAATTTTTATAAAAAATTTTTTATTAAAATTTAATAGTTTATTAAAATTTATTATTTAATATAAATTTAATATAAATAATGATAAAATTAGTAAATATTTAATTTGTTGTAAATGATTTATTTTGTTGATAGGTTAAATAAAGTAATTCGGCAAAATTTATGCCCACTTGTTTATCAAAAACATGTCTTTTTGAAGTTGATAATTTAAAGTCAAATCTGCTCTATGAATTATTTTAAATGGCCGCAGTATTTTGACTGTGCAAAGGTAGCATAATAATTAGTCTTTTAATTAAAGGCTGGAATGAATGATTTAATGAGGTATATACTGTCTCTTTTTAATTATAGTTAAATTTAATTTTTAAGTTAAAAAGCTTAAATTTATTTAAAGGACGAGAAGACCCTATAGAGTTTTATAATTTATTTTTTATAAAAATTTAAATAAAATTTTTTAAATTAATAAATTATTTTGTTGGGGAGATAGGAAAATTAATTAAACTTTTTTAAAAATTTAAACATTGATTAATGAAAATTTTTTTGATCCTTTATTTTGTAAGATTATTAGAAAAATTACCTTAGGGATAACAGCGTTATTTTTTTTAGAGTTCTTATCGATAAAAAAGATTGCGACCTCGATGTTGGATTAAAATTTAATTTAGGTGAAGAAGCTTATAAATTTAGGTCTGTTCGACCTTTAAAATTTTACATGATCTGAGTTCAAACCGGTGTAAGCCAGGTTGGTTTCTATCCTTAAATTATTTAAAAATTTTTAGTACGAGAGGACCAAAATTTTAAATTAACGATTTAGATTATATATATATATATATATATATATATATGAATATCATTAAATTAATTTTATATAAATAAACTATTTTGACAGATAATTGTAATAAATTTAGAATTTATTAATGTGTGAGTTAATTTACACAAATAGTAATTAAAGAAGTTGGTTACTATTTTTTTTTGATTTCTAATATTTTAATTATGATTATTATAGTTATAATTAGAGTGGCTTTTTTAACGTTGTTAGAACGTAAAGTTTTAGGTTATATTCAAATTCGAAAGGGCCCTAATAAAGTTATATTTGCCGGTGTAATTCAACCTTTTTGTGATGCAATCAAGTTATTTTCTAAAGAACAGATTTTTCCTTCTTTTTCTAATTTTTGTTTTTATTTTTTTTCTCCTATTTTTATATTATTTTTAGTATTATCGAGGTGAATATCCATCCCATATTTTACTAATTTAGATTCATTTAATTTAGGGATTTTATTTTTTTTAAGGTGTATTAGTTTAGGTGTTTATACTATTATAATTGCGGGGTGGTCCTCAAATTCTAAATATTCTTTATTAGGGGGTTTACGTTCTGTTGCGCAAACTATTTCTTATGAGGTTACATTAATTACTGTTTTAATGTCCTTTATTTTTTTAATTGAAAGGTTTAATTTAATTGAATTTTACTTTATTCAAAAATTTATTTGGAATATATTTTTAAATTTTCCTCTTATAATAGTTTGATTAATTATTTGTTTGGCTGAAGTTAATCGCACTCCTTTTGATTTTGCGGAGGGAGAATCTGAATTAGTTTCGGGGTTTAATGTTGAGTATAGAAGAGGGGGATTTGCTTTAATTTTTTTAGGGGAGTATTCAAGGATTTTATTGATAAGAATATTATTTAGAATTATTTTTTTAGGGGGTAACTTATATTCTTTTGTTTTTTATTTTTTGTTAACATATATTTCATTTTTATTTATTTTATTACGAGGGTTGTTACCTCGATTACGGTATGATAAATTAATAAATATAACTTGGAAGAGGTTTTTACCTGTTTCTTTAAATTATTTAATTTTTTTTTTAAGGTTAAAATTAATAATTAATATTTATATTTCATAAAATTTTCATATTTCTTTTATTATTTAAAATTATATTCTTTAATTATATGTATTTATATATATATATATATATATAAAGTTTTAAGTTAATATTTTAAAATCAATAAAAGATTTAAACTTTTATAGTATGTTTTCAAAACATAAACTTATTCAAGTTCATTGATTAAAAAGAAATAATGTAATTTATATATATATATATATATATATATATTATTTAATAATTAGTGATTATTTTTATAAATAAGAATATTTTTAATTTAATAATTTGTCTCATATTTTAATTAATAAAGGATTAATAATAAAATAAGAAAAGTGGATTATTGTTAAGATTTGACTAATGAAAATGAAAGGTGCTTCGGCAGGTCTTATTCCAATTCATGTTAGTAGTAAAATATTTGAAAGTATAATTCAGAATAATAATTGATTTAGTGGGTAGAAGGATAGTCTTTTAAAGTTTTTAGAGTTAAAAAAAGGTATAATTATTAAAATTAAAATAGATATTACTAAAGCAATAACTCCTCCTATTTTGTTGGGGATAGACCGTAAGATTGCGTAAGCAAATAAAAAATATCATTCTGGTTTAATATGAGGGGGGGTTGATATAGGGTTAGCAGGTGAAAAATTATCTGGGTCATTTAATATATTAGGGGATACGAGGATGAGTATAGTTAGTAATATTAATATAATAACAAATCCAATCACATCTTTTAAGGTAAAATAAGGGTGAAATGGGATTTTATCTAGATTTCTATTTGTTCCTATAGGGTTATTAGATCCTGTTTTATGAAGGAATATAAGGTGAATAATAACTATAATTACTAAAATAAATGGCATAATTAAATGAAATGTAAAAAATCGTGTTAGAGTTGCATTATTGATTGAGAATCCTCCTCATAATCATTCTACTAAATGATTTCCTAAATAAGGAATAGCTGATAAGAGATTTGTAATTACTGTTGCCCCTCAAAATGATATTTGTCCTCAAGGTAAAACATACCCTATAAAGGCTGTTATTATTGTTATAAATAAAATAATTACCCCTGTAATTCAAGTTTCTTTAAAATGAAAGGATCCGAAATATATATTTCGACCAATATGAATATATATACATAAGAAAAAGAATGAGGCCCCATTAGCGTGTATAGATTGAATTAATCAACCATTATTTACATCTCGTCAGATATGAATAACTCTAAAAAAAGCTATATCAGTATTAGGAGTGTAGTGTATTGTTAAGAAAATTCCTGTAATTAATTGAATTATTAAACACAATCCTAATAATGACCCAAAATTTCACAATGTTGTAATATTTGATGGGGTAGGTAAATTGATTAAGGAATTGTTAATAATTTTTATTATTGAATTATTTAATTTGAATGGTTTATTCATTAGTTTTTTCTTCGTAATGACCCTATATTAATATTTGTAATTTTTACCACAATTAAAAGTGTTAATAATAAATAATTAATTAAAATTAATATTATTAAATTTGTGGGTTTGTTATATAGTTTATTAAGAGATATTTTTAAAATATAGTTTTGTTCAAGTTCTATGTTTATTAATACTATTATTTCATTATTGTTAAAAAAAAAAGAATTTATATTATTTTGTTTATATATATATAGGCTTAGTATAATTAATCTTCTCAAAACTAAATAAAATTTATATATAGAGAATAAATATATTTGATTAGGGGCTACTCTTGAGATATAAATAAATAAAATTAATATCCCACCAATTATAATTAAAAATAGAATATATCTATATCAGAATGTAAATCTTATTATTCCTGTAATTAATGTAATTAGTAAGGTTTGGATTAATAAAATCAATCCTATAGGTAGTGGGGAGTTAATTATTAAAAGAGGGATTCCTATGAATATTGAAAAAGTTAATAAAATATTATTAATTTCAGAAAATAGTTTATAATAAAATATTAATTTTGGAGATTAATGAAAAAAAAATCTTTTTTTTCTGAAGTTTTAAAAAAAATTTTTTTCTATGATTTACAAAATCAGTGTTTTATTATTCTATAAACTATTAAAACTTATGTTAATTAATTTTTATTTGTTTATCATATTTTTTGTTGGTTTTTTTAATTTATGTATTAATCGAAAAGGTTTATTGATGTTTTTGTTAGGGTTAGAATTTATTGTGTTATTAATTTATTTTCAATTAATTATTTATTTAAATTATTTTGTAATAGAATTATATTTTAGGATTTTTTTTTTAGTTTTTAGTGTTTGTGAAGGAGTTTTAGGGCTTTCTATTTTAATTTATATAATTCGTATTCATGGTACTGATAGATTTCAAGTTTTAAGAATTTTATAAGATGATAAAATTTTTTTTATATTTATTTTTTATAATTTTTATTGTTAAAAAAACTAATTATTGAATTAATCAGTTTATAATATTTTTTGGGGGGGGGTTATTTATATTTTTAGGTGGATTTAATTTTATTTATTTAAATCATTTAAGATATTACTTAAGATGTGATTTATTATCGTCAGGTTTAATTTTATTAAGGTTTTGAATTTGTGGGTTAATAATAATATCTAGTGAAATAATTTTTTATAAATTAAATTTTTATAAGTTATTTATTTATATGGTTTTAGTTTTAATATTATTTTTATATTTAACTTTTAGGTCTAATAATTTACTAATATTTTATTTATTTTTTGAGAGAAGATTAATTCCTGTATTATTTTTAATTATAGGGTGAGGGTTTCAATTGGATCGAATTCAGGCTGGTTTATATTTATTATTTTATACTGTTTTTGCTTCAATACCTTTATTTTTAGTTATTATTTATATTTACAATTGTTTTTATACAGTGAGTTATTTTTTAATGTTTGAGAGTGTTATTACATTAAAATATATTTTTTTATATGTTTTTATAATTATAGCTTTTTTAGTTAAAACACCAATATTTTTAGTTCATTTATGATTACCTAAAGCTCATGTTGAGGCTTCAGTTTCTGGTTCAATAATTTTGGCTGGAGTAATATTGAAGATGGGGGGGTATGGTCTTTTACGAGTTTATTATATTTTATATGATTTTGGTATATTATATAATTATATTATAGTTAGAATTAGTATATTAGGTGGTATTATTATTAGTCTGATTTGCTTATTTCAAATTGATTTAAAATCATTGATTGCTTATTCTTCTGTAGCTCATATAAGAGTTATACTAGGAGGTTTAATAACTTTATTTAATTGGGGGGTTTGTGGTTCATTTTTAATGATAATTTCTCATGGTTTATGTTCTTCAGGTTTATTTTGTTTAGTTAATATTATTTATGAACGTTTAGGAAGACGAAGAATTTTAATTAATAAAGGTTTAATTAATTTTATACCTAGAATATCTTTATGGTGATTTTTATTGTGTTCGTCTAATATAGCATTTCCACCTTCTTTAAATTTATTAAGAGAGATTATATTAATTAATAGATTAATTAGATGAAGGCAGGTAATTTTTTTATTATTGATGTTAATTTCATTTTTTAGAGCTTCTTATACATTATATTTATATTCTTATACCCAGCATGGTAAATTAAACAATCATATATTTAGTTTTTCTCAGGGGTATACCCGTGAGTTTTTGTTATTGTTACTACATTGGGTTCCTTTAAATTTTATGATTTTAAATAATGAATTATTCAGACTGTGAATTTAATTAATTTGTTATAATTTTATTATTAATCTTTTATTAATCTATATATATATATATATATATATATATATATATATATCAAAAAATCAATAAAAATCATATAAAATCGAAATAAAAATCATATAAAAATCATATAAAAATCATATAAAAATCAAAATAAAAATCATATAAAAATCTAAATAAAAATCATATAAAACCGTATAAAATTTATATAAAAGTTAATTAAATAAAAATCATATAAAAGGTGTATAAAAGGTATAAAATAAAGAAAGAGATTATTCATATAAAAAGTTATATAAAAGTTATATAAAAAGTTATATAAAAGTTATATAAAAGTTATATAAAAGTTATATAAAAAGTTATATAAAAGTTATATAAAAAGTTATATAAAAGTTATATAAAAAGTTATATAAAAGTTATATAAAAAGTTATATAAAAGTTATATAAAAAGTTATATAAAAGTTATATAAAAAGTTATATAAAAGTTACTGCTATAAAACATATAAAATCATATAAAAAGTATCACATAAAAATCATATAAAGTCTTATATATATATATATATATATATATATATAGTTATATAAAATTATATTGTTAAATATATAATATTATTATAATCCTATTATTATAATCTTATTATTATTATAATCTAATCTTAATGTAACCTTAGTGTAAACCTTAGTGTAAACCTTAGTGTAAACCTTAGTGTAAACCTTAGTGTAAACCTTAGTGTAAACCTTAGTGTAAACCTTAGTGTAAACCTTAGTGTAACCTTAGTGTAATCTTAGTGTAATCTTAGTGTAATCTTAGTGTAATCTTAGTATAATCTTAGTATAATCTTAGTGTAATCTTAGTGTAATCTTAGTATAATCTTAGTATAATCTTAGTATAATCTTAGTATATAGTATATAATATATATATATATATATATATATATATATATATATATATATAGTAGTATGTATAATATATAGTATAATATATAGTATAATATATAGTATAATATATAGTATAATATATAGTATAATATATAGTATAATATATAGTATAATATATAGTATAATATATAGTATAATATATAGTATAATGTATATAGTATAATGTATATAGTATAATGTATATAGTATAATGTATATAGTATAATGTATATAGTATAATGTATATAGTATAATGTATATAGTATAATGTATATAGTATAATGTATATAGTATAATGTATATAGTATAATGTATATAGTATAATGTATATAGTATAATGTATATAGTATAATGTATATAGTATAATGTATATAGTATAATGTATATAGTATAATGTATATAGTATAATGTATATAGTATAATGTATATATATATATATATATATATATATATGGTAGTATAATTTACTATAATTTACTATAATTTATTATAATTTACTATAATTTACTATAATTTACTATAATTTACTATAATTTACTATAATTTACTATAATTTACTATAATTTACTATAATTTACTATAATTTACTATAATTTACTATAATTTACTATAATTTACTATAATTTACTATAATTTACTATAATTTACTATAATTTACTATAATTTACTATAATTTACTATAATTTACTATAATTTACTATAATTTACTATAATTTACTATAATTTACTATAATTTACTATAATTTACTATAATTTACTATAATTTACTATAATTTACTATAATTTACTATAATTTACTATAATTTACTATAATTTACTATAATTTACTATAATTTACTATAATTTACTATAATTTACTATAATTTATTATAATTTACTATAATTTACTATAATTTACTATAATTTACTATAATTTACTATAATTTACTATAATTTACTATAATTTACTATAATTTACTATAATTTATTATAATTTACTATAATTTATTATAATTTATTATAATTTACTATAATTTACTATAATTTACTATAATTTACTATAATTTACTATAATTTACTATAATTTATTATAATTTACTATAATTTACTATAATTTACTATAATTTATTATAATTTACTATAATTTACTATAATTTATTATAATTTATTATAATTTTATTATAATTTTATTATAATTTTATTATAATTTTGTATAATTTTATTATAATTTTGTATAATTTTGTATAATTTTGTATAATTTTATATAATTTTGTATAATTTTGTATAATTTTGTATAATTTTGTATAATTTTATATAATTTTGTATAATTTTGTATAATTTTGTATAATTTTATACGATTTTATATCGGTTTTATATCGGTTTTATATCAGTTTTATATCGGTTTTATATCGGTTTTATAATGTTGTTTTATGCCGGGTTTTATATCGGTTTTATAGTGACGACTTTATAGTGATTTTAATAGTGACTTAGGACTTTATAGTGATTTTTATTGATTTTATACGATTTTATATGATTTTATACAATTTTATATGATTTTATATGATTTTTATTTAATTAACTTTTATATAAATTTTATATGGTTTTATATGATTTTTATTTAGATTTTTATATGATTTTTATATGATTTTTATATGATTTTTATATGATTTTTATATGATTTTTATATGATTTTATATGATTTTATATGATTTTATATGATTTTATATGATTTTATATAATTTTATAAGATTTTATAAGATTTTATATGATTTTATATGATTTTATATGATTTTATATGATTTTATATGATTTTATATGATTTTTTATATGATTTTATATGATTTTTTATATGATTTTATATGATTTTATATGATTTTATATGATTTTATATGATTTTATATGATTTTATATGATTTTATATGATTTTATATGATTTTATATGATTTTTACGACTTTATTAATTATTCAAATTTAAGTAGTTTAAATTTTAAAACATTGGTTTGTGGGATCATTAATATAAAAGAATTATCTTAAATTATATTATATATAGATATTTGTTTGATTATAATATTTTTTTTAATATTTAATAGATTTATTTTATTTTATATAGGATTAAATTTTTTATTTTATAATTTTGTTTATTTTATTGAGTTGAATATTTTTTCTTTAAATTCTTGTTCAATTGTTATAACAATTCTTTTAGATTGAATATCATTACTATTTTTGAGAATTGTTTTTTTTATTTCATCTTCTGTTATTTATTATAGAAAATATTATATGGAATTGGATATCTATTTAAATCGTTTTATTATTTTAGTTCTATTATTTGTTTTTTCTATAATATTGTTAATTATTAGACCTAATTTAATTAGAATTCTTTTAGGGTGGGATGGATTAGGGTTGATTTCTTATTGTTTGGTAATTTATTATCAAAATATTAAATCTTTTAATGCTGGTATATTAACAGTTTTATCTAATCGAATTGGAGATGTTTTTTTATTAATAGCTATTGCTTGAATAATTAATTTTGGAAGATGAAATTATATTTATTTCGTAGAATTTTTTAAAAAAAATATAGAAATAAATTATATTTTATTACTTGTTTTAATAGCTTCATTTACTAAAAGAGCTCAAATTCCTTTTTCTTCTTGATTACCCGCGGCTATAGCAGCACCTACTCCTGTTTCTTCTTTAGTTCATTCTTCAACTTTAGTAACAGCAGGGGTTTATTTATTAATTCGGTTTGAAAAGTTATTTTCAAATAGGAGTTTAATTAAATGATTTATGATAATTTCTGTTTTAACTATATTTATATCAGGTTTAAATGCTATTTTTGAGTATGATTTAAAAAAAGTTATTGCTCTTTCTACACTAAGACAATTAGGGTTGATAATGAGAATTTTATTTTTAGGTTTTAGAAGTTTAGCTTATTTTCATCTTTTAATACATGCTTTATTTAAGGCCTTATTATTTATATGTGCAGGAATTTTTATTCATAATTTAATTAATTTTCAAGATATTCGTTTTATAAGATGTGTAGGTATTCATATACCTTTTGTTTCAATTTGTTTTAATTTTGCTAATTTAGCTTTATGTGGATTTCCTTTTTTAGCTGGATTTTATTCAAAAGATTTAATTTTAGAAAATTTTTTTATAACTGATTTTAATTTATTTATTGTTTTTATATTTATTTTTTCTACATTGTTTACTGTTATTTATACTTTTCGATTAACTTATTATTTAATAATTTTTAATTTTAATATATTACCAATAAATTATTTAAATGAATCTTTTTGAGGGGTTAATAAAAGATTAGTTTTATTAATATTTATAGTGATTTTTGGTGGGAGAATTTTAAGATGATTAATTTTTCCCTATCCTTCGTTAATTTTTCTCCCCTTTCATTTAAAAATCTTACCAATTTTTATTATTATTTTTGGTATATATTTAAGGCGTTATTATAGAGGGATAAAGTTTATAAAAAAAATACTTTTGAGGAAATATTTTAAATATAATTTTTATAGGATAATATGATTTTTACCTTTGATTTCAACTTTTATATTAAATAAAAATTTATTAATTTTTAGAAAAAAAATGAGTTTAGAAATTGATCAGAATTGAACAGAAGGGATTGTTGGGCAAGAGTTTATAAAGATTTTAAAGTTTTATTCTTCAAAAATAGATTTAATAATATTTCGTTTAAATAATTTATTGGGGTTATTATTTTTTCTTATTTTAGGTTGATGATTAATTTATATTAATTAGTTTAAAGTGAAG